>CM070108.1:21787898-21897898 GCA_036178185.1 Liparis tanakae | reverse complement strand
TGATGAATACTTCAGGCGGATCTTCTCATTTTGCTGAGGCATTCAAATTTCGGATCTTATCTTAAAAGATGTACACATTATATTGCACAGAAATGCCTAAATACACACACACACACACTCACTCACTCACACCCACACACACACTCACTCACACACACACACACACACACACACACACACATTCACACACACACACACACACACTCACACACAGACACACACGCAAACACTCACACACACACACACTCACGCACACACTCACACACTCACGCACACTCACTCACACACACTCTCACACTCACGCACACACTCACACACTCACACACACACACACACACACACACTCACACACACACTCACGCACACACTCACACACTCACACACGCACGCACACACTCACACACTCACACACACACTCACACAATCACACACTCACACACACACTCACGCACGCACACACTCACACACACTCTCACACACACACACATCACAACATGCATTAGATTTACTGTAACTCATTGATTTAAAATAGTAGTACAACACATTTAAACTTGTTTATCTTTTCCACTTACATATCCTGCATACAGTTTTGGGTTTGCAGTGGTGAGTACGTCCTCTATTTCTATCTTTTAATTGAGGAAAATTAACAAAATAGACTTAATTGTAACAGCCACAGAGGGACAGCACTGCAGCGGCCTCTCTAAGCTTTTCTAAATTAAAAAATTAAAAAGCCTCTCTGATCTTCTAATAGCACGTCTACTCACATGCAGGGACATCTGGATCAATAGTTTTGTATTACATTTTTTGCATTACAAAAAGTCACTCAGGCAAAAACATCCAAGTGATACACTCACGAGTCAACAGTTACAGTTACAGTTACAGTTACAGTTGCTTTTGGTGAATGTGCTCTGGCCACATGGTGGGAAGCCCAACACCCCACCAGGACCAGCTGAGCCAGAGAAATATAAGTCTTCCAGCTTACCAGAGAAAAACACAAACAAGACTCCACTAATAACACAAATCCAATTAACATTAGCAATTCTAGCACATTTATTACATTTTGAAATGACAGTCTGGTTCCTTTGTAGCCACGATCCCACCGTCTCGATCACAACAACTGCTATTTAATTAATGTAACGAGCATCCCTTCACTAAAACCGTCAAATTAAAACTGCTGCTATAAGTAAGAGCAGAGGCACAGTGAGTATTGTACAATGTGGGCCGGATTTAAAGGCGTTAAAGACGTTAACGGCGTCGGCTTTCTGGTTAATTCTGCATTACCTTGGCAGTGCGACTTCAAAGATGTTCCCGGGGAGAAAGACAAATTAATTTACGAATAGCAAAACAAAGTGGCGTGTGTTTCCCTCGGGTTGCTCCGGCTAACGGGATCTGGGCCGTTAGCCTGCAGACGCTGAGCCTGCTGAAGCAGAACGCCGCGTCAGCATTAGCTGGGTGGAGACGTTGTGTCAACAGATGTACAGAGGAGCCACATGACCTCGCTTAACTGAGGAAATCAGTAGGAAAAATCTGAATTTATAATGAATTTTAGAATATAATTTTGATTTTAATCAACTATATACACTGTACATTTATTGTTTAACTACCATAGACTTTAACTGACATGATGATGTACGATTACAATAACTACATGTCTAATTTATCTATTTGTTCCACTGTTACTTGCATATATTTGCAGCTAATTAAAAAAAATCAAGGGGAAAGAGAAACTATGACGTGAGAAAGAGAAAAAGGTCTTTTAGTCATGGTTTGGTCGGCTTGCAGCAAATAATATAATGTTTTCATCGAGAACACCTTTTCCTCCCAGCTTCTGCCGCAGCAGCAGCAGCCTCGACCTTGCCGCTGAACCGTGGCGGTGTTTTCCCCATAGCTGATTGCTTCCTCGTTGAGTGTGTGTGTGTGTGTGTGTGTGTGTGTGTGTGTGTGTGTTCCTTTACCCCTCTTGACCCAGACGAGGCTTAACTAATGAACTCCGCTGGCATCGGCGACCCACAACAACAATGCTGTGACCGGCCGACCTCGCTGACGCACCTGTGTATTACACAGTAATAACACAAAGAGCCGAGTCACCGCCTCCCTGCCTCCCTGCCTCCCTGCCTCCCTGCCTCCCTGCCTCCCTGCCTCCCTGCCTCCCTGCCTCCCTGCCTGGGGACTCTTCACGGCGTGGCAGCTGCCACTTGGTTGCGTTGCTCCCCGTCAACGGAGAGACGGAGACAGTCAGGAAAAGGTCCATTCATATATTTTCGTTCACCTCCGCGACAGGAAGATTGACGGGCCGGCCGCGTGCCGTCAGAGCAGCATCTATCAGTAAGTCGGTACATGACGTCTTCACGCCTCACAACAGCTTTTTATTTTTTTTTCTGTCCCATTGACGGTTCTGGCACACTGTCAAACACATCCACCGTGAATTACTTTCCTTCGCGCTCTAGCGCCTCCATCCACTCTGGTCATTGGCAGGCGTCTGCAGCGCCGAGATAAATGAGGAGGTGGGGGGGGGGGGGGGGAGCCTATACACAGGGTTCTTACCCATTTTGACCAATGGATTTCCATGACTTTTCCATGACTTTTCCATGACTTTAAAGCAAATTTCCATGACCAAACTGAAATCTCGGTATTAACATGAACATCGTTGAAGATTGTATTATTAGCGTACGCTGGCTTGTATTTTGAGCGTCTTTCTTTAAAAAAAGTATTAATTATTTCAAAACTCGGCGTAAATGAACACAGGAATTATTTTAAAGTGAATATAACAACATTTCCATGACTTTTCCCAAATTTTTATGATTTAAGTTTTTTCCATGACTTTTCCAGGCCTGGAAATAATCATTTTAGAATTCCATGACTTTTCCAGGTTTCCCATGACCGTACACACCCTGTATACAGTACTCACCTCTCCCCCCCAAAACAACTCCATCCAGCCAGGTTCAAGGCCTCACTGTCACGCGGTCTGCATCTACACAGGTTTGTGTGTTTGCTTGTTTCCTCTCAAAGGTTTGTGAGAGGCAATAATCCCAAAAGATTGCTCGATCAATATGAGTGTAACTTTGATTAAAAATTGACTATTGATTATTTGTGTTTTTTAATTTTTTTGCAAAAAGCATCAATTAATTATTCATTCGCTGACATTATCCACATTACAATATAATGAAGATAAATAGTGATAGCTAGAATACTTTATTTATCCCAAGATGGGAAATTGCATCATTACAGCATAATTTAAATAAGTGATAAGTTATACGAGGAAATTATATAGCCATGAATAACTAAAATTGAACGAAAAGCTGAACTTGAAGGGCTCAATTCCAGTTTCATACTATGAAATAAACTTATTTTCCTCATCATGCACATCTGCACCGCTCCGTGTTAGTGAACGTCTCTCTGAGCCGCCCAGTCGGCTCCGATTGGCTCGCGACATAAATATGAAAAAGGTAGTTCTCAAGCCGTGGGTGGAGATAAAAAAAAAGAAAAGATAAGCGTGTAAACTCTAATGAACCTGCATGTGACATATGAAGGGGGCCAGACCTGACTGGCTGGTCTTGCATCATAGTTTGTGGCGTTGAGCTCTCCAGACACAAATGTGTTTGCACAAGCACTGAAAAAGTGAATATTCACAATATGTGAAGGACGGCTGTAGCTCAGAGGGGTGAGGGGGTCGTCCTGCAACCCCAAGGTCGTAGGTTTGATCCCCGCGTTCCCTATTAGTTGCAAGTCGAAGTGTCCATGAGCAAGGCACTAAACCCCCAGTTGCTCCCCGGGCGCATCACTGCAGCCCACTGCTTCTTAATACAGGGTTCTTACACATTTTAACCAATGGATTTCCATGACTTTTCCATGACTTTTCCATGACTTTTCAATGACTTTACACCAAATTTCCATGACCGAACTGAAATCTCAGTATAAACATGAACAATTTAGAGAACTTTGCGTATTGAGAGCGTACGCCAGCTTATATTTTGAGCATCTTTCTTTAAAAAACATATTAATTATTTCAAACTCGGTGTAAATGAATACGTGATTATAATAAATTTCCATGACTTTTCCCAAACTTTTATGATTTATTCCATGACTTTTCCAGGCCTGGAAATGACCATTTTAAATTTCCATGACTTTTTCAAGTTTTCCATGACCGTACGAACCCTGTTAATAACTAAGGATGGGTTGAATGCAGAGGATACATTTCATTGCCTGTGTACCTGAACTCTGAGCAATGACCATAGAGTGAATCCAATCCAAACATCACCGTTAACGACTCAAACCAACATTTAAAACACTCAGCGACGCTGCCTGGTAAAACTCTGTGTTGAACGAGTCCAGCAGATGTTGTTTATTGCCACGTAGCGATGCGGCGAGGAGTTTAATTGGAATGAAAAAACATCCCTGACATTAATCACATGATCATGATTACGATGGTATTTCCGTACGCAAATGTCACTACGGTGGATGTTCTGAGTCTCTCTTAATTTTTGGTCTGCCGCGCTCTCCTGAAGGTCATCGTACAGAGTGCAGGAGTTAAGTTGAGAGAGACCGATGAGAGGATAATGGATCTGAAATGTAAACGCAGATCTAAAGTGGTGGAGCATCCAGCTGCACTCAGTCCATCTCACTCTTTCACTCTCGCCACATTGTGATTATGCAGATTGCACCACATGATAGAGTCCGCTCTGATCCACTCAGGTAGGAAGACATACAGTGAGTACGGAAAATATTCAGACCCCTTTAAAATGTTCATTCTTTCTTTCATTGCAGCCATTTGCAAAAAATATCTAAATTTCTGTGTTTTTTCTGTCGAGATGGGGTGCTGAGTGGACATTAATGACAGGGTTATTACACATTTTGACCAATGGATTTCCATGACTTTTCCATGACTTTTCCATGACTTTAAACCAAATGTCCATGACCAAACTGAAATCTCGGTATAAACATGAACAATTTAGAACATTTTGCGTATCGAGAGCGTACGCCGGCTTAGATTTTGAGCATCTTTCTTTAAAAAAACATATTAATTATTTCAAACTCGTCGTAAATGAACATGTGATTATAACACATTTCCAAGACTTTTCCCAAACTTTTATGATTTAAGTTTTTTCCATGACTTTTCCAGGCCTGGAAATGACCATTTTAAAATTTCCATGACTTTTCCAGGTTTTCCATGACCGTACGAACCCTGTAACCTTTTTTGATTTTAGCAAACGGCTGCAATGAAACAAAGAGTGAAACATTTAACGGGGTCTGAATACTTGAAACAATGAAACAAAGAGTGAAACATTTAACGGGGTCTGAATACTTTCCGTACCCTCTGTATTGAAACACAAACCTGGGACACTTGACCCCGAGGCGACCTCTGCTCTCTAGCGCTCTCCCGCGGTCTTTATCGCTCTCTTTCCATTAACCCTCTCACCTGTCAATCACAGCCCGTCATCCCTTTCCCCTTTCCGCACTCTTTCTTCCCCCGTATCTATCCACTGCTGGAAGTTCCATTAGGCAGAGGAAATCAGAGATAAAAAAAGCCCTTCATCTTCTCCTCCCTCTCTTCCTGCCATCATCCTCCATTTGTCCGGATGATAGCATCCGTAGAAGCCTCTTTATCTCGCCAGCTAAATCCCTAACTGGATCAAACCCTTTCCACGTCACACGAGACGGGCTGCAGGTGTTTTGGCCTCGAGGAACCACGGAGGTCTCGCCGGGAACTTCTCGGCTCGTTTCGGGTTTTTACGTCTGCAGCGAATTGAAAGTTAGACGTGAAAGTTCTGAGTTTTTTCAAAGGCTGTGATGAGAGAGCAGATATGTTTTCTTATTATAATGGTTTCTTGATGAGCTCCTTATCTACTAATACCAAACACTGAAGCCTTCATCGCTGCCAGCAATGACATAACAGACACTTAGTCATAGTAACACTCAAGTTTCACAAAATCGTTCACTTTGAACTGTTCTTCATGAACAATGGCGCTCTCAGGAACGTAAAAGGCAGCCAAACGACGAGGGAACATCAGGGCATTCGGACGAGGCGGAACATCCCAGGCCTCCCTTTTTATTAGCGCCTTGAAACCTGCAGTGCCGGCAGCTCGTTTGACACGTCGGAGCGGCGCCCCGGAGCCGAGCCGACAGCGAGCAGGAGAGTCCATCTCTTAGGCCCGTGATGGTAATGACACCGCGCAGCCCCGTCGCTATGTCAACAGTGACACATTTGTTCTCGCTCTCCTCCGGCACGCCGGATGACAAATGAAACGCTGACTTGGAGAGCGCTGGCTTTCAGCTTTCAGGGTGTCTCACAATGTTAGACAAAGGATGGCTTTTTTTTTTGTTATGTCCTGCAATTTCTGGATAATGCAGCAGAAGAATGGAACAAATGTCCTTGTGCCAAGGACTTTTTCATACAAATGTCCCCAAGACCTTCTGCTCATGTGTGGTGGCATTTCATATCTAAAGGGTCTATTTATAGATTCTGGATTATTCAGCCTTCATTTGTCAAGCCTATTCCCTGGCCTTGGCCATGGAGTACACCCATGGAGAAAACAGGGATACGATCACTTGTCATACAACAAATTATGACTCAATATTAACATCATATTTTTGTATCAATGGGCGTCATTTTTTTAGAAATCTCATGCTCCAACGAGTTCTGAAGGCAAACTTTGTTTTAACGTGATGAATGCATACGGCTCAGGAGGAGGTGTGCGGTCATGAGATGTTAGTTTGCATAACCAACATCTCAAAAAGCGCCATACGGTATTTAACGAATACTTTTTTCAGCAGTATCTAATGTTTTGTGTGTTTTTTTTTGTGTATTTGTGAAAGTTAACCTAGTTACAGCGTACGTGAAGCAATAGCAAAACAAGAGGAGCGCATGCTTCATCCCCGACAGTGATTAACCTGCGGTGTTAAATGTCACACCTGTACCCGGACATGGACCTGCACAGTAAAGAAAAATGGTGACACTTTAGTATTTTAGTTACTTCAAACCTTTTGGGAAATAATGGACTTTTTATCTAATTAAATTGTGACATTTTTTGTGTTTCATTCACAAAAGGGAATAAAAAAAAATGTCACGCCGCCGAGGTTGAGGTCCTGGTGTTGAACTCAAATAAATCATGTAGCAGTCGAGGTGCTGGGGGTCAGGTCGGGGGATCGCTTCTACTTTCTCATTCACAAGCGGAGGCACTCAAAACCGCTGACAGTAGCGGCGTGGCTCGACGTCTGACGGACCCGAGAAATAAAAGAACCTCGATGCTTTCTGCAAGCAATGTAGAAGAAATATTTATAAAAGGGACTGAACGTTTTATTGACAATATTTTTTTATATATTATATTATTATATTTTATATATATATATAATATATATATATAATATTATATTATATATAATATAATAATATAATATTATATATATTTTTATATATATATATATAAATATTATATATATATATCTTTTTCAGTTTGAAAAAAATGATTCAATAGCAATAATAATAATAATAATAATACATAAATATATAGCTCTTTTCTGAGTACCCAAAGACGCTTAATGCCTCCTGTAGTAGAATAACTGCTCTCTTCTTAAAGTCTGTGTGTGGTGGAAGTTCAATATGGCAGCATCCCATTCAGCAGATTGTCGAGGTCAATTATTACAGCATATTAGTGTTTTCTTATAGTCTTGTTTTCTGTCCCACCGAGGATCTGCACCACTTTTATATTTACACCCAGCTTTATTATGAACAGAGGATATGAATACTATGAAGTACGAGAGGCATAAACCATCCTGACCTGAGCAGAATGCAGCAACATACAGTAGATTAGCGAGCCATATTTATAGGGTTAACACAAATAAATGATTAAGCATTTCAGTTGACATCTGTTACTGTTTAAATTCTAAATTATTTCTATTTTAAAGCATCATTTATTTAAAGAAAAGTCATTTTCGTTACGCGACTCGTACGAGCGGTCAGGACCGCTTACACAAAGCTGTTCCTAACGCAGACACAGAAACAATTAGGGGACGCGACAAGTTTTATTTTTTGGCAACTTTGATTTTGGCCGACGTGAAAGAGCTGAGAAAGGCCGGAGAGTCGGCGTAGAGAACGATGGAGCCGTGTGTGTGTGTGTGTGTGTGTGTGACGGATAGCTAGCCGGAGAGCGGTGTGGTGACCTTGGTGCTCGGGTGGGGGAGTGAGGTGGGTGGACTGGAGGAGGTGACGGAGGAGGTGGACAGAGATGGAGGAGAGCAAGACTCGGGCTCTATTAATACCACACAATAATTCATGGTGTGCATATAGACACAAGTTTCTCCTTCTCGCCCCATTATGTCAGAGCGGCAACCGCACACACACACACGCATACACACACACACACATGCACACACACAGAGTCAGAGTTAAGCCTGGCTGTGGGTGAAGGTGATCTGCTCCAATAATCAGCTGTTGACCAGATGGAAGAGCCGGTGGGTCCAGATAAGGACACCCAGCACGGGGACTATTTATTGGGGTCTGCGGAGGCCGACTCGTTATCAAAGGGAGGCTTTCTTCCTTCCAGAGATAAGCAGGTGTAAATGAAAGATAATGGGACGAGACCACACAGTCAGCTACTATTAGCTGCAGAGTGACATTGTGTCAAAATCTTTCCAGATGCAGCCGTGGCCATGTTTACATGCACACCCGTATCCCACACGATGCCGAATATGACAATATTCAAAATTGGATGTGGTTCATCCGAGCATCATATTCCACAAAAGACATGTAGGGTATTATTTGGCGTATTCGATGGATTTTTTGCTCAGACTGGTGGCTGCTAACGACCAACTAGTCAACACGTTGCAAAGCCAGAGGAGAGATGCGTGACCCAAAGAAAAGCCCTGCACACTTCTGGTTGGATGGAGACTTTTAGGCATTAATAAAGACTTGGATATTAACATGTTTTTGGATATGCACAAATATCGCAACCAACCTTTTCAAGAAAGTGTTGTTCACAACCAGTGGAACAATTTAAAAAAACATAATTTGACTTAAAGCAAAATGACACCTTCCAATTAAAAAATAATATGCACGGCTACGGATGTGGGAATATAAACATACAATATACATTTTCATGAGCCATATTTACACCTTATTTTGAATAAAAGAGGATTTTTTGGTGCATGGAAACGTTGTTAAAGTGACATTTAAACTTGCTAAAAGGGGAGTTCTCATTTGCTTTGTTTGGTTTTTACAGTCTGAATAAGTAGATTTATTTTGGGCACATATTTTGTGATATGAATATAAACAAACACACGGCTACACAGGCGGTGTTTAATGAAACCACATGTATCCAATTAATCCTGTTCCCCAGGGCTCTGGGATGCATAGAGTCCCATGTGGGCTCCACACTTCGGATGAGTGTGTTCCTAAATACAATCTGACGCTTTTAAACGACAAAGCCGAGCGACGTAACTGAGACGTGAGATTCAACAACTGCAGATGACAGACGACACGAGAGGAAGGAAGACTTTCGTTTGATCAAGTTTTCTATACATTGACGATGAAGAAACACGCTAGACTTGATTCAGTGTGGCTTATGTTATATCTTTGAACACATCCACACAAATTAGTATGACTCGTATTAATGGCTTTAAATGGTTCTTATTACTTACTTTTGACAGTGTGTATTACTTACCGTTAATGTTTTTTGTTACTTGCTTTTAATGGTGTGTATTACTTACTTTTAATGGGTTTTAATACTGTAAATAGTACTGGTTGTTATTGTTTTATGTTGTACGGTCTGTTAGGGGACAACAGATGCAAATGAGCTGAAGCTACACTCTGGTACAGAGCATCACATGGGGACATTTAGGTTTTAACTGTACATGGTCCCTTTTAAATAAAGATGATAATAATAATAATAATAATAATAATAATAATAAAAATAATAATAATAATAATAATAATAATAATAATAATAATAATAATCCCCGGCATAGTCAGTGCTGGGAAAACGGTCACCGAAATAACCAGTTTTGTGTAATTGACACGACTGGTACTGACAGCACATGCACACGGTAACAACACGGTAACAACACGGTAACTACACGGTAACAACACGGTAACTACACGGTAACTACACAGTAACTACACAGTAACAGAGGATGTGATTCATGATGGTTTTTGGTTGTCTGCAGGAAACAGAGGATATCTGTATCTCTTATGGCCTTGTCTCTCACAGGATGAGACACAAACACACAAACACACAAACACACAAACAAACAGACACACAAACACTTCTACTTCCTCCTCAGGGTACAATTACCTCATCACCAGGTCCGAGTAATTAGCGCAGCGGTGCTTCATTAAGTAATTATTTAGATAACAGGTCCATTGACCTTCCTCACAATGCAGCTGGTGTGTGTGTGTGTGTGTGTGTTTGTGTGTCTGTGTGTGTAGTTGCCACACAGGGATAATAGCGATGTCCCTTCATTGAGATTGTTTAACCATGTATCTTTTATACAGCTATATTACCGGGTGAGGGCTAACACGGCTACCAACACGTTCTGTTCTCAAGAGTAAACAGAACAGAAAAGCATCAAACTGATTGACACAACAGCTGACAATCAATATGATATATGTTCTGTCTTTGTCTTTTAGTATTTCAATGCTTTTAATGTTGTTGTTTTTAACATTCTCGACACATTGGAGACAAAGAAATAAGAAGAAGCCATGGCAAACCAAACCAGCTGCTCAGTTTATATATGTTATATATATTTTATTTTATATTTATTTATATATTGAGCTTTTTATTTAAACATGTGTCATCAAAGACTGTTGAGGATATAGTCACAAAATATATATTCTATTTTATAGATGGATGAATGGATAGATAATTAAATTAACTAATAAAACAATAGTGCAAAGATGCAAAAAAAGAAGCGAACAACAGAGGAACCGTGCAGTTGTGTGATGGATTTGGCCAGAAGAGAAGTCAGGAATGATCTCCTGTCTCTGTCTCTGCAGGAGGAGCTGGAGAGGGGGGTCCGGGTTATTCAATATGGATAATAATATATTCATTGTCCTCCTCTCCCCCACCTTTCTTCAGACAGTCCAGTGTGCAGCCAATAATAGAGCCGGCCTCCTTCCCCTATGTGTTCGGTTATGTAATCACATCAGTAAGAAAAGGGTCGTGTGGACTTCACCCTGAACAACAGGCAGTGGGCTTCTTTGAGCCTTTTCATTAACAACTTCATAAAACACCTCAGGATGCGATCACATATTGATGCTCAATAGCTCGCCACTTCTCCCAGATGTGTCCGGGCATGTCTTGAAATCAACAATTTGTTCTCCTTGGTAGATGACCGACGCCCTGATGCTCAGGCCCCGCTTGTACAACACGATGCAGATGGAAGTGGAGCTGAGCGTCAGCCCGCATGGTCTAGCTGTGAGGTTGCATCAGAGTCCAGAGAGAAGAGGACAGGAAAGAAATGAGGAAAGATGTAGATCACTGGAGGGAGAAGAGGAGAGTCAATGAATGAAGTTAAAGAATGACAAAAAGGGGCTGAGCGGAGAAAGAGACTGGGCGGATGCCGAGGTGTTACTGAGGAACCTTGGGGGGGGGGGGGGGGGGAGGGGGGAGGAAGGTTCCCTGTAAGGACTTCTAGTCAAGACGAGACATGGATAGAGTCATCTGAGGAGCAGTGGCAAAGCGTGGCTACTCAGACTGCTGCTTTGAAGCTAAATACATGATTCCCAACACAAATAAATCGGTGTCACTCAGTGCGTTTACATGATGGTATAATTCGAATATTGCTTTAGTCAGACTATGCTATCTTTGGGGGGGGGGGTCTGCTATTATCCCAGTATACATGAGTATACTCATTACGTGAGTAATTCGAATCATTGGCTGAAAACATGTCACCTCCGATACGACAGGTGGCGCTGTTTTCATTACAACTCCTGTTGTGTAGCCCATTTCCTTCTTTTGATTGGCTGATAAGCGCCACGTGACAGCAAAACTCCAGGAAGCGTTTGTTTTCCCCACGGGGAGAGCGGCAGGGCCAGCTCATGTTGTCTCTGCAGCACATTAAAACATTAAATAGCCGAGGGTTGTTTTCAGCGTGAAGAAATACGATGTGTGGCGGGAGTGCGGGAGTTAAGACCGAACTGTGTGACACTTGAGAGCCCTGCAACTCGTTGCGATACTCGTGGCGATACTCGTTGCGCTTGCGTGCGCATGGGCAAAGACGCAAAGTTCGGTTCCTAGTCCAATTCACCGCTACATGCCGCGATGGTCGGATTATCAACCGCATCGGATCGAGTTATCCAGGGGTGTCAATCGGACCGTAGTCGGACCGCACATAGTCGAACAAAAGTGTTTACATGAAACGGATAATTTGATTTCTGTCCGACTGAGCCAGTTATTCAAATGCATGTAAACGCACTGACTAATTAAATTATTGCTCTATCATAATATCTATAGAGAGACGACCGTCAGATTGATAACATTAGGACGGACGGTAAAGCAGATTCGCTGCATATTTATTTTCCTTCCAACAAGAACGTATTGTTTGCAAAAAGGAAAGTTTCAAAAATTAAAGTAACAAAATAATTGTAGGTGTCCAGAACAATATGGGGCCTTGTGTTAAAAGTCATGTTAAATGAACTCAGTTAGGATTATTCTAACAGCTATGAAGATTAAAAACTGTGTTTCATATCATAGCCCACTTGAACTTGTCTCCTCTTGTGATTCTGATTCATTATTACCTGTGTTTGCATGTGTGTGTGTGTGTGTGTGTGTGTTGCGTTGCAAGTTCCTGTCCCTCTGGAAAGTGGATCGTCACATCCTTTTTACGAGTGGGTAGGTTTTTATGTTGTGGCAAGCTTGTGTTGGGTAATCCAGTGTTTGGCAAATCATGACAAGTATACGAAAACAAACCGCTAAATTACAGTTATCCACTAAAGAAAATATACCAATTAAGATGCAAGGTTTGTTGCTGAGAGTTGTATGTGGTCATGTTGTATTCTTACTGTGAAGCTGGGCTGATATACGTGAGGGTAAGAGCGTGATACAGAAAGGGGTTTTGCTCAATGAGAGCGCCAGGGTTTTTAATTTTAAGTTTGATTCTATTGCATGCATATTCTTATTAGTATTACATGGGGTGTGGTCAGAGCTCAACACACTGGGCAGCGCAGCGCGAGAGAGTGAAGGACGAGAGGTTGAAGTCAACTCATTCAGGTTTTACTCAATGAGGGAACAATGAGTTAAACCTCCCAGGGATCTGTTTATCATGCCGGCTCCTTGGCATTGTGGAGTCAAGGACTAGCGTGCATTAACCCTCAAAGGATTGCATCAGACTATTCAGTATATATATATATATATATATATATATATATATATATATATATATATATATATATATATATATATATATATATATATGCATCGCTGCAGGGTGCATGCCCAGCATGCTAATAAATGACAACTATAGCAACACAGGAGCGTGACCTAATCTACAATAACGCCTCATGTGGTCATTTTGTGGCCGCTGACACTGATACGACACAGCACTACAACAAGTAAAATATATATTATTACTCTTATTACCATCGCATTGAAAATGCGGAAGGTAATGTTTTGATCGCCGTGTTTTTGTATGCATGTTATTATGTGTGTTATTTGCATAAGTGAAAAAGTTTAAAACCGAATCGCATGACATTTAGTGGGATGATTGGTTATTATCCGGGGACCATTGGATTAGATTTGGGGATCGATTTTATCAATGGTCAAAGTCAAGGTCATGAAAAGGTCAACGTCTTCTTTTCTTCTTTTTAAGATAGCGCGGTCAATTGTAACTTTTTATTTTAATTGGCTATTTGTTTGGTTTAGTTGTATTCAATGCTTTTATGGTATGGTCTTTTTTGTTTGCCACCATTTAAGTTGTGTTTATGCTTTGTTTATCTGTAGATTACTTTGTAAACTTTGTTTTTAAAAGTGCTATATAAATTAAGTTATTATTATTATTATTATTATAATTGGCATTGACTAATACCAACATTTTCATAATTCAATGCTCACTCTCTATGCGAAGGTATGCGCTCTACCGAGTGCCCATTCTAGTTATATCCATGTATTACTTCTATGTCGCTCAACAACTCAATGTTAAATATTATTTAGCTAAATCCAAACTAGCATGATTACCATGCCAAAGACACGTGGAGTGAGCGGAGCACGGCTCTTGTGTCCTCCAAACATTTGTGCTGTCATCATTTCAAAAGTGATACATGTGGAATTTAACCTTTATTTGGATAAAACTAACTATTGGAGGGCAACACTCTTGGCTCTGGGGAAGTTTTTCTCTCTTTTCTTTAATATTTAACTATTTTATTATTCTCTAGATGCATAATAAAAAGAATGTAGGTGGAGTAACTGAGAAATCTTCTTTATATCTGTAGAAAGAATCGTTTCTTCCAGCTTCAGTCAGTATCAGGTAACATTTTAAACACTATAGCAGCATTGCAAGAAATTGTAATGTTATAATCTTTTGACCAATGAATTTCCATGACTTTTCCATGACTTTTCCATGACTATTTCATGACTTTAAACCAAATTCCCATGACCAAACTGAAATCTCGGTATATAAACATGAACAATTTAGAATATTGTGTGTATTGAGAGGTACGCCGGCTTACATTTTGAGCGTCTTTCTTTAAAAAACATATTAATTATTTCAAACTTGGCGTAAATGAACATGTGATTCCAAAACTTTTATGATTTAAGTTTTTTCCATGACTTTTCCAGGTTTTCCATGACCGTACGAACCCTGTATAATGTCTTAGTCACATTAAACAGAGGGGGGGGGGGGGGGACACACACACACACACACGACTACACCTCCTTCCCTATTTCTAAGGTGCTCAGAGAAGGGGAACAGTCTGAAGAGGTCAAACCCAGCGGCGTGTAGGCCGTGGACCAGCGGGCTGCTCTGTGGCTTCTCATACCGAACAGACGTTGACGGAGCGCCGGACGGCGTTCCATCGACGTGACGGGCGCTCAGAAGGTATTGACTTTGTGTTAGCAGGCATCTGGCCCACCTGGTGTATGGATGTCTTTATCGACACGTCAGAGACACACAACACACACACACAATCTGGTACCCACGCACTAAAACAGGTGTGCAACATGCCCCGGAGACTCCCTCTCTCTCTCACACACACACACACACACACACACACACACACGGGTGTACAACAGATGGGTACACATAGCCGGACAGCGAACGGAGACGGATGGTGGTAGATGGTGTGTGTTTGACAGGCCGTCCCCTTCGTGCTGGTCTAATGAGGCGACGCGCGGCCGACTGACACAACCAGTTCAGCGGTGGCAAAGACAAGTTCAGGATTTCTAACCTACATCCATAAATAACCTCAAGGTACCGGAGCAGACCCCCAGAGAGAGGCTGGGCCATTTCTCAATATCAAATCTCAGATTAGAGAGCCAAAAACAAGTTTATATTCTCAACCGGGTGGGTCTGATGAAGAGTAGCTCCATTTAATCATGTTTAATAAAACAAGTGACCCTATGGAACTGTGCATAGAGACTCAATGTGGAGGCTTCAGTTTAGTCGATTCTTTTTCCCGCTCTTTCAGGTGCAACACAGCTAACAGATGACAGGAAAGAGGGGTCAGGCAAACACTGTCTGAACACACACACACACACACACACACACACGCACACACACACACACACACTCAGTGGGTGTAGAGTGAGTATGAACGCTTTTTTTTTTTTTAAACGACTTTATTTATTTATTTATTTGCACAAAAATAAGTAACAAATGTAACATTATTAAAAAAAGACACAGAAATGAGTGCAGGTGAGAAAAGAAACCCAAAGGGCTTATGCAAGGTTCTCACCTAAAGTAATGAATAATAAAAATAATAACATTTAACGTGCTAAAACAAACAACAATACACATCAAGGAATACAAAACACTATGAAGATGATGAAAAGACTTGATTCACCAGGCTGGGCCCTAATCTATGTTTGAAATTACTGAGTGAAGATGAAGAGTTAGCAATAAGAATGTGATTCATCATCAAAAGTTTAAAATCGGTGCATTTTAGTGCTTGTGGGAAGGTTAGTCATCTGAGATTCGAGAGTGGACAGGAACAAATTAAGTGAACGCAGAAGCCATGGGGTCAAATGTCAGACCCGTACACATGAGTTACCACAGGAAGTGGATAGGATGACAAAATAAAACCATAGATAGATGACTATGTTTTCACATGGGAGGTACACTGAGATATTAATATACAACACTGATATTGTTGACTTGTCGTAGAGAATAACTAATAACATAAAAAAGGTTCAGGAGCCTTGAAATAGCAGCAAACGACTAATTAGTTTAGATATAGTTAATTAATATCGACCTAAGTCACTCCCAGATATACGACTTACACTTTAGAAGTTTCTCGTAGAGGGAAAACTCCTTTTAGGAGACGAGACAACAAACGGACGAAATGGAGAGTCAGTCCTCAATCTTCTGGTTTTAATATCCACCAACATGCCTCGGCTGCTACTGCCAGATACATCAAGCATTTAGCCGACACACCAGGGATGGGGACAGTGAAAACGGCTTCATGCGTTAAACGGGAACACGCATCTTTGGTTTTAGTCAAACGTTTCACGAGAGCTCGGGAGAGAACTATCGGAGCAAAATAATGATCTCGATAAACACTCCCTTCCTTCGAGGCATGGTGTATTATTTCTGCTTTGAAAAAAATCATGTTGCCCCGTAATGGAAAATGCTCGACTCATAAAACAACTCTCGCCTACCTGACTTCATTTGACTCGTAAATAAAACGGTTATCCGGGGTTTAATTAAACTCTTGTCGTTGAACGAATAAGCACATTTTTCTGTGTCATAGAATATGTAAATTTAATTGGTTGGGTTGCACAGTGTCTGTCTTTGTGTGTGTGTGTGTGTGTGTGTGTGTGTGCTTGTTACACCTGATTTGTCTTGCTGCAGTAGTGCTGCCTGAGTTTTGCAGATACGGGTGAGGCCAGAACCATCATACATAGACAAATGCAACATGAATCTATGCAAGTGCAAAAGAACGGGGCGATGCCAGCCGATCAGACGCGAGGAGGACAGGGCCCTCCTTTAAATGGAGCCCAGTGAGAGGTCACACATTAATCCGAGAACAATGCCCAGGGCTTCACCTTCAAAGCGGTACGCCGAGTCAAGGTCCCGACGCACTAATACTGTACTCGGCACACAAAAGCAGCCTCGAGGCCGGGGAGGTACGTGTTCATGCTCGGGTGCAGCCTGGTAGAAGATGAGAGTTTGGAAGTGAAGAAATTCATTATTCAGCTTTCCCTCGTCTTCAAGCTGTCTTTGAGGGAAGAAAAGCACCGAGCCGTAGTCATGGGCCGTAGCTATCAGGCTTATATCTAAAAAGCGGTACACCAACTCCAATAAATTGGTCCTCAAATTACTTCCCAGCAGCATGGCAGCCTCCGTGTTACCACCGCGCCGTACAGAACAGCTAGGGTGTGAATTCATGGGGCAATAAGTTGTGAGGAAATACCGTATGTTATGAATAAAAGCGGCGCTAGCTCATTTTGTATCATTGCAGACAACAAAGGATCCTCCGGCTGAGCGTGCTTCCTCTAATGATTCCCATCACGCATCTGCTGCGTCTAACCTCTCCCGAAAAGGTTATCAAGAGCAAATTGAAATTGCTTTCACCACTTGAGTGCTAACGGGTTTAAGGATGACCGCAGGGTCAACAGCAGCCATCAAGAGGCCCGGTCGCTCCCTGTGTTCAGGGTCCGCTGGGCTCCGGTCGGGCCTCACTAACAGGATGGGGTGGAGCAAGTGTGGCTCTTTATTGAGGGACTTAGAGCGGATACTGTTAGCTGGGTAAGACTTTATTAACCGTGATATTAATATGCATGCAAGATATCTGCACGGCCACCTGAAGAGCTGAGATCAAGTGTTGACCCACTTCAACCAGTAGAGGAGGATGTTGTTCCACTCTGGTTGCAACTCAACTCATAACTTCTATTTAAATGTTAAACTTAAATAATGTACAGAACTCATTTGCTCCATTCACACGCTCACTTGTTCAAAAGGTAATCCCCACTGTCATTGCACCGAGCCCGGGGTCACGTTTGTCTCTGAACATAATCTCTCCCCTCGGCCCCCGATCAGTTCCCAATCCCGGTATCATAAGGCCATGGTTGTTAATGCGGCGCCCCGGGGGGGCGGCGGCTGGGAGTCACCGCAAAGTCAGACCTCAGAGTCGGAGAACACGGAGAGAGCACGACAACGACTCTGCAGGGAGAGCACCGCACCCCCGCTCCAATGTCCGTCTACAAACCAGCAACAGACTTTAAAATCCTAAATATTCTTCAGAGATGACACATGTTCAATATTGAACATCTACTTATTTTTGGATTTGTACACAGGGTGCTTACACCTTTTGATCGATGGATTTCCATGACCTTTCCATGACCTGTCCATGACTATTCCAGGACTTTGAACCAAATTTCCATGAACAAACTGAACTCTTGGTATAAAGATGAACAATTTAGAAAATGTAGCGTATGGAGAGCGTACGCCGGCTTATATTTTGAGCGTCTGTCTTAAAAAATCATATTAATTATTTCAAACTCGGCGTAAATGAACATGTGATTATAACACATCTCCATGACTTTTCCAAAACTTTTATGATTTAAGTTTTTTCCATGACTTTTCCAGGCCTGGAAATGACTATTTGAAAATTCCATGACTTTTCCAGGTTTTCCATGATCTATTGGTGGCAATGTGAAGAGTTAAATTATAACAAAATCCTCCAACAATCTCCTTTTTGCTGACCTTTCATTCTGTCTTTACAGCCACCCGACGGTCACCAGATTGAAGAGTAAAGAGCTAACGTGGAGCATACTAACATGTGCTTATTGAATTCAGCCACGCCTCCACACCTCCTCCGACTCATTAATGGTAATGAAGGTGACCTCGCTGGAGGATCAAATGATGGTCTAATCACGTTGATTCTCTTTCAGCTTTCACTTGGATAAAAAAAAAAAAGGCAACGCTTGGAAATGAAAACCAATCTGCCCTCTCACTTCGCCTTTGCAAAGCATCGTAGACGTTATACTGTTGGTTGTGAGGGACGATGTGAGACCCAGCGATTCGTTCTCCAACCTGAAGAGGCTGCGGATCCACTCAGGATGCAACGCGTACGCGCAGAAGAAGAGCTCCTGTGTCCTGGTAACGTCCTTGCTCGTCAACAAGAAAACAGTGAAGATGAAATACCCCACCGATGAGTGAGCGAGATAACATTACGGCCCTGACTAGATGCAGCACAACAGTTCTCTCCCAGGATGCTTCCTCGTGGACCACTCTCCTTTCAGGCATGCCAGCATGGCGCCATCCCTACAGTGTTCAGCATACATCACAGCATTGTGTCCGGGCAACGCTGGGAAACACCTCCTCGTTATGAAAGGAAAGCATCGCGTCAACTGACCCTGGATGGAAACAAGTACACAAGCAGCCCAGCAGGAAAACTCGTCGTAAGAACGGCCTGAATATGATTCTCTTCAGCGTATTCAACCCGTGTCAAAGCATTTAGCATCACAAAGCAAGCTGTATTTCGCAACACAAAAAAGAAAAGAAAGAAGCTTGGTTGAACCCCACATGAATAAAGGCAGCATGCCAGATGCAGCTGGCAGCACAGTGAACACCCTGAGGTGATCGACTGAACAAAATCCCAGACATAAATCACTAAAATGTGGAAAAAAAACCTTGTGAGTTGTGAAATATACACACACATGGCTTGAATGAGGAAAGGAGCCAGAGCAGGAGGCTGAGGAAACCAGCAACAACAGAATGCTACAAGAAAAGGACGTGGTGGCGTATCCGGGAGACGCGGAGAAGTGACAAGCAATTCTTAATTTCACTTGTTCATTAAATCAGTGCTTTTCTCATGTGTGTGTGTGTGTGTGTGTGTGTGTGTGTGTGTGTGTGTGTGTGTCTTTGGTGTAAATGGAAAATGAAAAATGAGGTCAGTAAGGAGGGAACAGGTGTTGGCAAGCAGGCCACTGGATCAGAGATAACCCTGGTATGGCACACTTCAGTCTCAGATATCCATGCTGAAAGAAGAAGTCAAGGGTATGAGGAGGAGGAAGAGGAGGAGGAGGAGGAGGAGGAGGAGGAGGAGGAGGAGGAGGAGGAGGAGGAGGAGGAGAGGTGGGAGATGAGACAGCAACAGAAGGACCGAATGAAGAGAGATAAGAGAAGGAGAGCAGCGGAGGAAGGTGGGAAAAACAGACGGGAGGCGGGAGAAGAGAACGAGAAAGGGCAGAGAAATGACGGGGGAGAGCGCTCGGCGTGAAGGATCTTCAGGAAATAGTTTGAAATCAGGACGAATGCGTCTCGGCGAGAGGAAAACTAGAGATGGCCCCGATCTGTTGGAAGGGCTTAGCGTTGGAGAAAAGACAGTTCTGATCTATTCTTGTCCTGACCCCTCCATCCCCAGTGGTACCCGAGCTCTGTGAAACCGGACCTCGGGCAGGGGGGGGGACTTAATGTGAGAGGGTGATCTGGCTGTATTTTAGTAGCCGGGGGTCATAACGGACACACTTGGGTGTGTAGCGATTTGACCCTGAGCTGCATCCCTTTGAATCGTCTCGGTTTCTCTGAACTTATTGTCCGGTGTGACGACAACACACACGGACTGAGACCGACGGCGTTTCTCAAGTCAAAGAACACGACTACAGACTTGTGTTCTTCTGGAGTCTGGTCTCGGGAGTCCAGACTCCGGAGGACGGGAGGACGGTCTTTCTGCGATGGGACCAGCAGCTGACTTGATGACGTCACCACATCAGCTGTTCTTGCTCCTCAGTTTACTCTCATTATTCACTGTACATTATTTTTTTACAGTCAAATAAACAAAACATCCTAAAATGACATTCCGTGACTCAACAACAGTATTTATAAAAAGTCATCTGTCAGTTGTTTATTTCCTCCTCCGCTATTGTTTCCGGTTGCTGGTGAAATGCATTCTGGGATATCTGCTGGCCAGAGTCGGCACAAGTCTCCTCTGATGCATCCTGGGTAAAGTGGGAGGATCAAGTCACATCCTGGCATTTTGACCGTGAAGTGAGAGAAGAGAACTTTGAATGTGAACATGTACCTGAGACTGATGAGGAGACAGGACACGAGGACACGAGGAGAGGAAAGGACACAAGTAGAGGAAAGGAAACAAGTAGAGGAAAGGACACAAGTAGAGGAAAGGACTCAAGTAGAGGAAAGGACACAAGTAGAGGAAAGGACTCAAGTAGAGGAAAGGACGCAAGTAGAGGAAAGGACACAAGTAGAGGAAAGGACGCAAGTAGAGGAAAGGACACAAGTAGAGGAAAGGACTCAAGTAGAGGAAAGGACACAAGTAGAGGAAAGGACACAACTAGAGGAAAGGAAACAAGTAGAGGAAAGGACTCAAGTAGACGAAAGGACACAAGTAGAGGAAAGGACGCACAAGTACGCTGATTGAGAAACGGCGAAAGCCTCTGGAAGTCGTCCGCAACCCTTTACCCACCGGTCGGAGCGGGTGATTATATTCTCCATGAAAGGAGTTGAAGCGTGGGCTCCCTGAGTGACGCACCGGCCCTTTGCCGAGCCAAAGATACGACGCCCCGGACACCGGAGAATCACTTTGGAGAACAATGGCCGCCACCAGCCACGCAAATTGCCCCGCAGTGTGTTTTTGCCTCACAAAGAAACGTTCCCCTCCTCGCGAGCGAATTCGACACAGAATCAAACCCTGATCATAATTCACGTCTTTAATAACGCACCCTGCTCTGCATGATCAGAGCACTACAAGATCCAATCCTTCAATTTCTATTCAGCAGGCTGTTATCTTGTAAGAATTGGACTCAGATTGAGCTCCTGCCGGCCCGTTTGCAAAGCAATCAGCTCGAGCGCCTGTAAAAAAAGGGAAGAAATAAAACACATTTACCCATAAAAGACAGCAGCCTATCACCATGAAGGGTGTCCCTGAAAACACTCTTGGATGGGCTCCCTCAATCTGCACTTGCAGACATTAACACGTACACACACACACAAACACGTACACACACACATGTACACACACACACACACACACACACATACACACACACACACACACACACACACAGAGGATGCTGATGCTTAATCTTTAGCCATCTCCGTCTAATCTCTAATTCTCCCTCACCCTGAATGAATGTATCATCCACACACACACACACACATACACACACTAATCTCATGTGTGACACTACAGCAGTTAATACATTCATAGGACAATAAATATCTTAATACCGATTCCACAGTTGAATTACACGAGGAGTCAAACTTAAGGTGGCCATCAGGTGAGGCTCAGCCTTTCCTGCTCAGCTTTTCCAATGGCACCATCTTTTGGCAAGAAGTAGCAGTTGAAACACTTGACGCCCAAACTGCTGACAGAGCAGTGCATGCTGGATGGCGGGTGTGTCGTTTACCCCCCTGAAGTGTGTTCTCACTGACGCCACGTGATTGTTCATGCTGCTTGTTGTGGGTCACGATGCTTTCGGAAGGAGGCTTAAAGTTACCTGAAAGTCGGCGTTGCTTGGTGCTCACTCGGTTGTTGTTGTGGACCGTACAGCAGAGGTGGAGCATGGCAAACATGGCGATGATCATCACCACACTCTGCAGCAGCAGCGGGAGCTCAAACTGCTTCCCTATCCTGCAAAGACGCCACGCAAACACCGACCACGTCACAGGCTTTACAGGGGACGTAGGAGCAAATACACCACAGTCAACACACACACACACACACACACACACACACACACACACACACGTATATACATATATATATACACACCACCGTTCAAAAGTTTAGGGTCACTTAGAAATGTCCTTTTTTTTCAAAGAAAAGCATGTTTTTTTTAATGAAGATAACATTAAATTATTAAGAAATGCACTCTCTACATTATTAACGTGGTAAATGACTATTCTAGGTTGAAACACCTGTTTAATCAAATTAGATATCTACCCGGTTGTATAGAGGCCCATCTCCAGTGTTCTAACGGCACATTGTGCTATCGCCTTAGAAGACAAACGGAGGGGTAGAATTTTAGAAAACCCTTTTGTTATGTTAGCACAGCTGAAAACAGTTATGCTGGTCAAAGAAGCTTTTCAACTGGCCTTCCTTTTGAGCTTGAAGTCTGAAGAACACAATTCATGTTTAAAATAAAAATCATTATTTCTAACCTTGTCAATGTATTTACTATATTTTATATTCATTTTGCAATTCAATGGATAAATAAAAGTGAGTTTTCATGGAAAACATGAAATTGTCTTGTTGGGTGACCCCAATCTCTTGAACGGTAGTGTATATATATATATATATATATATATATATATATATATATATATATATATATATATATATATGGCCTTTGCAATATAAATAAGGATAACAACAACAACACATAAACAAGCTATGTGTATACCACAGTTAACGCATAATACTATATTATTCAATCAAATGGGTTTTCCATTATAGGACATGTCATACAGGCTATAAGCAGCACAGAAAGACCTCATCAATAATACAATGTTCCCACTGGATTCTATAAAGAATGTATGACGTTCCCTCTTCGTCCTTCCAGTCGGAACAATGACCTGTGCCCTCCTCACCAGAAGAAGATGCGCAGGATGTTGGCGATGAGCAGCAGCAGGCACACTCGGGTGGAGAAGCCGTCGCTGTTGCTGCTCCTCTGGATATCCTGGTACTGTGGCACGTAGGGCAGCGCCCCCCCGAACACCATGAGGCAGGACGCCATGAAGGACAGCAGCGACCACGAGTCCTGCATGTCCTCCTCCTGTAGGACCACCTCGACATCCATCGCACAGAGGTAAGCTCAGAGCGGTCAAAAGGTGGCACCTGGGAAGAAACGAAAGGAATGAAATGGGAGTCGGGCCGAGTAATCAGCACACACACACACACATGAAGATGAAATACCTCAGTTATTAATTTAAAATGAATATCCCTGTGAATAAAAATGTGGATGAAACATTTGACCAATGGGCTTTTTTCTTTTGGTGAATACATGTCACAGCAGGAAAAAAGAAAAGGTTCAAAACAATAAAACGGTACTCTTGAGTTCATTCTTGAGGTTACAGAGACCCCACTGGACCATTTATAGTCCAACATGCACATCGGCACCAACACTACATAGGTTCCATATCTTGCCTTAAAAAACGTTAAAAAATCACGTGAGTGCCGACTCTCCATATTTATCTAATTCAACGTATCTCAGTTTTAGGTTGGCCGTGACAGTGTTTCTCTTTTCCTACATTTTCTATCAAATTCAGCCAGAAAATATAATACAAATAATATCAAAACAGGTGTAATTCATTACATTTTGTTATTAATTATTGATTTATTAATTTAGTAAACCTTAAAAAACCTTCACAATGGGTTTGCCTGCTAACTTTGTTTGTAATTCTGGTGCTAATTATTAAGTAATAATATATGTGTTACTTTCTTCAACGGTGAGCACTCGGTATACATGCACACACATGCTGTTGAGTAGTACACGCTGTACAGGCAGAGGTGGTTACAGTATGTAAATAGAAGTAGTCCGAGAGAGAGAGAGAGAGAGAGAGCGAGAGAGAGAGAGAGAGAGAGAGGGAGCAAGTGTAGTGCAAGGAAAGGTTAAACAGCCGATGCTGTCCAGTGAAGCTGGAGATGAGGACGAGGAGGTGTCCTGGGTGGAGGCGGTGTCAGTACTAGAGGCCACGGGGGTGTGGAGATAAAAAAGGTAAGTGTGCTTCTCCTCCCGCTGACTGACTTCTCTCTGACTAAAAAGCCACTACATCTTCGCTCTAGAGCGATTACACAATTGAACCAAGCGGCCTACATGCAGCACAGTGTAGTTCAGGCATTCTTGAGGGGATAATGACATCAAAAGGTCTGTAATTCCTTTCTTTCTCCAGAGCACAAATACAGGGAGTCATTACATTGAGACCAGGTGGTCTTGTAATACAGATTAACAGCTCCTCAGCAATGGGATTGGCACATGGAAAAAACTGTTTGGTGTGTTGATGCTGTGTGACACAGAAGCATGACCTGCACATTGTCAGCAAATAGTGGGAATAAAAGGGAATTGGTGAGGCGGGACCGTGGGATTCTTCTCGTGGTTGTGTGATAACAACAGTGTAACTTAACAGTATATGTATTCACATTATGTGAGCAGGCAGTGTCAGCTGATGAGGCGCTCATGGAGGCGCAGTTAACACACTAAGGACACTTTAGTCATAAAACAATAAAATAACACCAGCAGGTTCTCTGAGTGGTTTTTAAATCAAACTGATTGCTGGTAGCAGTCTAAGTCAACACATCTAGGGATGCAGAGCTGCACTAGGAGCACCGAGAGTCCTCCAAGAAGAGGACCAGGGTCTGATTACACGTGAGACATCTGTTATTTCACATAACTCAGCTGGAAGCAAGGGCAGAAGGAAATCAATCGTCCGGCCAAGAACTGGCTGCTTTTGGGGGGATGGTTCCCGGCAGGTGGATCTGGTTTTCACTTACCCGTGGTGCACGTTTAAAAACAAAGAGTATTCCGGAATGCAAACCTGCAGAGCGGTCCTTGAACGCAACACACGGACGTGATTGTGTTTTTTTTTAATAGGTTCCTGACGGTTAAACATTACTCAAGTATTTAACAATCCGAGGTGTCCTAAGCTATTTCCTCCCGGCAGGGCAGTGAGTTGGGCCACGTCTCGCAACAGGGCGCGCTGTTACGCAAGAGGAGCATAGCTCCACGGGGCTGGGTCACTGACATGAACCGACGGGCATCCGTTTTGGGCTACCGGGCTCCTGCAGCCGAAGGAGCACAAAGACACGGCGAACACCGCGTCTGCTACGTTGTGCGCACATGTTCACCGCCGTGTCGAGTGCCCCGCGCTGTGTGTGTTTATAACTCTTTTAAATACAACTAAAAAGTAATCTGAGAGATTTGCATCTTTGATCTAAAAGGCTATTTTTTTTGTTTATATTAAAAAAAGAAGCGCGCTCACGACAAACGCTACATGCCCACCGGTCGGGTTGTGTATCGCCCCCCGTGCAGCTTTTTGTCCTTCTAGGTCGCGTGATTTAAGATTGTTAATAACAGCAGCAGCAGCAGCAGCAGCAACACACAACTTCACTCACCAGTCGCCTTCAAGTTCATTCACCTTGTCGCACACTCTCACTCCGCAGCACCCTGGGGTCCCTGGCAGCTCCAACTTTCAGATCACAACTCGCAGCCAAGATGCGAACACGCATCGGGACACAAATACACGACTCGCGCACGGATAAACGCACACGCACGCCCACTCACTGTTCACTATTACTTCCAGACCTAACGTTACTAGCTATATTGCAACGTTCAACACGTGACGAGGAAGCAGCCGAAACCCAACTGAATAAATGCAATGAGCGCGTGCGGCGCGTGGTCTTCTCCAAAAGAGTTTAACAACACTTTAACTACTAAAGTAAAGTCACACACTGCTCATTAAAAAAAAAACTACATATTCCGCGGTACTTAGAAACTTCGACCAAGCTCTCGCGAGACTTAGTGTTCCGGAACAGCTGAGTGCGCGATGGGCGGGTCCAGGGACTTCCATCTCGAACAGCTACACGCCTCACAGTGAACACCGTGGGGAGGCTTTCTGTGTGTCCGCTGATAATAACGCCCACCACAACATGGCCGAGACGGACCCCAAATCGGTGCAGGACCTCACCAACGTGGTGAGTTGTAGTCGAGATGGCAGCGTTAGCGAAAGCAGCCTCGCTTAGCAACGCCTATAGGAATGCTAGCGGAGGCTAGCTAACTAGCACTCCGTTAGCATTGCTCGTTCACTGGTGAAGGTTCGTCAGACGGAAACGAAGCAGCATCTGGTGTCCATGTGTTTAATAATCCACCGGGCTGTGGGCTCGGCGGGTTCAATCTGTACTGAGGTCACGACGTGGTGACCTTCTGCTATGCACGTTATGTAACGTTAGTGGTCAGCGTGGCTTCTACACAACATCACCACATCACAACAGAGCAACGCGCACAGCGTGACACACACACGCACACACACACACACACACACACACACACACACACACGCACACACAAATACGCACACACACTTGCTATAGTGTCGTTGTCTTGTAGCACGGGTCATGTGTAGGCAGTAGTGTTGTCATGGAGATGACCATACAAGCCATTATATTCCTGTTACCTTCCTAAACTTTTAAGTTTTATTTTTCCTCCTTGTTTCCCTATATTAGTTTATGTTGTCTCTACACTTATTTACTGCCAGATATATATATATATATATATATATATATATATATATATATATATGTGTGTGTGTGTGTGTATATTAACAAATAGTACAGAAGCACATTAACCTGTTGTACCTTCATCTCAGTTGCTTAAAAGAGAGAAATAAGGACTCATCCCCCATTGAAACGGAGCTTGTACACTGTTGTCAAGGAAACTATGTACTTCTGTTATCACTGTACTGCTGCTTCTATAAAAGCATTCACAGACCACAGGCATGCTGCACTAGAGTGGGAGTGCAGATGTTTCTCAAGTGCCAGAAGGAGCCCTCAGTCCACTGACAGCATCATTACTTAAAAGCTCTTGCGTCAAACTCAAAATGAAGTGTGTGGCTGTTATCGTCAGTGGACCAACTCTAATGCATATAGTGATTCATTTATGGCTTCGTAGGGGAATGATAAATGGACCTGGACTTGTAAAGCACTTTTTTTTTGTCTTGAGACCACTCAAAGTACTTTAACACCACATGACATCATTCACACACCGATGTGCAGGTGGACCCGTAGCCCCTCCCATACGCAGGAACTAACATTCATAGACCTGAGAGACGACTACGGGAGCAATTTGGGGTTAAGTGTCTTACCCAAGGACACATCGAAGAGCCAGAGATCCAACCGCCGATCCTGATTATGAAGGATGACCCTGCTCGCCACTGAGCAGCCACGCCACAGTTGTCCTTACAGTATGTGATCCGTGTGTCTCACAGGTCCAGACGCTGCTGCAACAGATGCAGGACAAGTTCCAGACCATGTCCGACCAGATCATCGGGAGGAATATCCTAATCAATTACTCATTGATAAAATGCCTTTGTGGTGGAGACGGCTAATCTAATATAACGATGGATTATGATGTCTGGACACAATTTGAACCATTTAGGAGTATCTTTGCGTTCTTTTGTTAATTATATGTTGATTATATGCCTTAACTGCCTCCTCACTCGATGAGATGAGCACACGCATTGACGACTTGGAGAAGAACATCGGCGACCTGATGACCCAGGCTGGCGTGGAGGAGATCGAGGCGGCACCGGAGAAGGCTAAAGATGGCCAGGTTTCCTAGCGAAGGTGAGCGATAGATCCCGTCCAGCTTCTGACCCAGATAGCTTTTATCCACGTCCTCCAGGTTGCTTCTACCTCCGTGGTTGTGTCCCTCTTCCTGATTGACTCATGAATCCTAAGAATATATACACATATCAGAAGATCGGAGACTTTCATTTGTTTTCAAGTGTTGCATAGCTCAGTTGATCATTTTATTCACAAGTTTATCTTGCAGTGTCAGATGTAAACGTGGATAAATGAACACGTATGTATTCATAAAGTGAATTCACTTCATTGTTTTCTGACCCGCAGGTCCACAAGGATCTGCGCGTGAAGTCGGTTCGACACTCAGGAGCAGCGGACTTTACGATCCTGAAAATGACTTTGATTTGATGTCGTGTGAAATGCTTTTTATATATTGAATATTGTAATAAACGGTTAGTTACGTAATGGCGTGAAGAAGTTTAACTTCCTTTGTAATAGAATAGTGTGATGTGCTCTTCAGAAACAGGTGCAGGATGCAACCGAGGGATTTTTACGCAGCGACCCAGATGTTATTTCTCCGCCATCGTAGATCGTAATTAATAAAGTGATGGCTGATGGAGACAGCTTCGTCCTGGCCGGGGCCGAGTACGACCTGCAGGCTCAGAGGCCAGCGGAGATCCACCCTACCAACGGGGGTGGGGTGGGGGGGGGGGTTACAACGGCACTGATGGGCCGAGCTGTGGGACACATTCCAATTTCAACAGAGGTTCTTCTATTAAAGCCATTTAATACAATGCTTTGTCATGTATTACATAATAAATATTTGGCCAGGTACAGAGTGAATTTTATAATATATAATATAACTCCCAGGTGCTCATTGTTTTTCTGTATGTATATTTCTTGAAGCCAGAGTCTGAAATGTCTGTTGCATTTTTGGGGGGTCTAGATCGTCAACTGTCATTTTAATACATTATAAATTGTTACACTAGGCTGGGAAATTTGGAATTCACTGTCGACGGTTAATATTTCAGGTTATCTCAACAATGTGCTCAAGTGTCAATTAACTGCACAGCAGGAACCTTTATTCAAGTTAGTGCAAGCGAAACAAATGAACAACAAAATAAAGCGTCAAGCGGAACTGAACAGAGGTCAGCAAAATGTACATAATTCGTAGTGAACATATTCTGAATGCATCATTAAAGTTCTGTATGTATTCTAAAGTGAATGGTTCCTTAATTGCATTTTCCACTCAAAGTTAGAACTCAAAGTCCTCCTCCGTCATGTCGATGGCCCACGCAAACTTGTCCCTTAGGCTCTTGTTGTAGATCTTTTCTATCGGCACCTCCATGTTCTTGCACCTAATGGGGAAAAACGATGAAGTAAATAATGCAAATACAACAACCACCAGTTCATCTTCTGACAATAAAAGGTATTCTGATAGAAAGCATGATGAAAAGAAATCAATAGAAATATAAGAGAACAAACTTTAATAGGCCATGGCATTATTTTAAAAGCCTTGTTTAATATGGTTGTATAATCAGTATGGCATTGATTATTTCTTACTGAATGCCTTGTTTGAAGATTAAAAAAACATGGAATAATTAAATACAAGCAATATACATTCCTCATAGATAAAAGTAGCATTTGCTTTAATGCCGACGAGAGAACAACCACAGATAGAACAACATTGATGAAAAGATTTGAACTTTGTTTATCTGAAGTCGTAGTTATGCTGCTGCAGATACGTTTTATTTATTTAGTCCAAAGGAAGATTCTCTATTGACCGTGGTCCACTAGCTTCCTGCTATTTGTGAGTTTGTCTACAGTCGGTTGGGCTGGTCCACTCACCAGGCCACGCTGATGCGCGGGTCCAGGTAGTTGAGCTTGGAGGTGCCCAGTGAAATCTGTTTGTTTTCCTCCCTGTCGGTCGCCTGGAGCTCCAGCTTCAGCAGCTGCTCCTCGCAGCGCTTCACGGCCGCCTTCTTGCGCTCCACCAGACTGACGGGAAACACACAGGCGCGGTCTCTCAATGCGAACGCCTTCCACAGTCGGGACGAGCACAACCAGGTGAACGGAACCAGGTGTGGGTTGTAGGACCAAGCATACGTTTCCCTTTTGTGTCGCCTCAAATGGCTTTCACTCCTCACTGAAAGGTGTCATGTGCCACTTCACTGTGCGCCCACGCAATACGACATAATGCTCTGTATCAGGATCATCCAGTGAGCAAACATTTCGATCATGAATATAAAAGGCACACAAACAAAAACAACTAACGGTGCTTTTAATTGCCTTTTGGCTCGAGGCGCAAAGACGAAGAGAAACCGCAGGGAAGCTCCTCTCAGCGAGTGACCAACAGGGCGCCCACCACAACCAACACAATGTCACGGTCAAGAACTTTCCTCCTCACGGCGTTTAGCCTCGGCTCATTATTCACTGCGAAGCAGTCATCTCCCGTTTGGAGGCGCTTAACCCTGCCGCTACCTTTCTATTGCTACTCGCCGTCATTAAAATTGTTTTGTTTTGTTCCAGCGCCATCGTCACACGTACTTCTGCAGCTTGGTGTCGGAACTGTTTTTGGTCTTCGCCTCCTTCTTGGCCTGTTTCAGCTCCGTTTTTTCGAGGGCCAGTGTCTCCTTTCGAGCATCAATCTGGGTGGAGCACATATGGAAATAGGCTTGTTTATGTATACATCTATATATATGGATTACGGTTTGCGTTAAAATGTCACTAATTGGTCTGGAAAGGTGATGACATCTGCACTGACTTGCTTCAAGACACTGTAGATTCAGAGGAACCGAGTCCTTACCTTGGCCTGAAGGTTCGCCATGGACTGATCAAAGGTCTTTGGCGGCGCCCGCTGGTGGTTACACAGAATGGCAACTGCCCTGTTGGCCCTGTTGTAGGACAGCAGTTTCTCTGGCTCGTTGTCAGACTCTGAAGGGTGACAGACCAGTTATTTGTGTTTTAACAGTCAAATTCCACTAAAAACACAATTCTGGCCAGAGATAAAGATCATGCTGGTGTCTACTCAACACACACACACACACACACACACACACACACACACACACACACACACACACACCTACTATTTCTGGGGTACAACCACATGCTATCCTGCAGATTGGCTTTCAGTGGCAATCCAGAGAGAAGAGAGTGACACTTCTATCTCTGAATGAGAAATGGTGGCACAGGCAGCCAATTGGAGCGTGATGAGAGCGAGGCAGAGATGCACAGCGCCGAGCACACGGCACCGTGCTAATGTGCTCCCGGAGCGGCTGACTGGTGTCAAGCTTGAATCAAGCAAGCTAAAAATAAATTAACAACCTCAAAAGTGGGGCAGTTTTATCATAAGACCCCATGACGCAGGCAGTCAGGTGGGACTGATGGCAGGGGGAATACACCGATGCCTGATTCGTTGCTTTTTGCAATGTAACGTCGAGCTGCTTTATAGCGCAGTGAGTGTCTGGCACTTACTGTTTGTGAGCTCCTTGAGCTGCTGCTGCAAGGTGATGGAGGCGTTATAGGTCCTGAAGACCTTGGCAGTCAGGCCGGCCATTAGAGACCCCAGGTGCTTGTTCAGCATGCCTGTCTGCAAGGAGAAATGGGGAGAACAAAAAAGAGAGACTACACAATCACATCAGTGTGCTTTTGCAACGAATGGCACGAAACCGTTTGACCGGCGGACCCAGACTTCTACCACTAGGTGGCACTGTGCCACTGCAGTGAGTAAAGCGTCCATAACAAATACAACGCATAGAACACCATCTCTGCCTTCATTACCATCACCAGCCATTAGAGCAGAGAATTAAAAGAGATCAGAGGATTATTTCCCTTCTGACATTTCAGGCGGTAGTCTAACAAGTTAAGAGCTGTCATAGGCCGTGGCGAGGTAGCCATTAGCTCCTGTCAGATGGCTGCAGCCTCACCCGAACAGGGAGAAGATTAAACGGAGTTAACGGTGCGAGGGCACGCACTGCTACCGAGGAAAAACAAACAGGTCGGCCCACTGTACACATACCGATAGGAGGCGCGAAGCCGTGGACTCGAGAGGCACGCCTTTCTAAACGCAGATGAAAGCTCACGGGCGTGAAGTGAAAGAAGAAGACGGAGAAAAAAAAACCATCCAGATGAGCTCGCCGGTGAACTGGCAGCTCGGGCGGTAGAATCTTCATCATTCTGATGATCCTGGTGAGATTACAATAAGGATGTGGACGGTTTAATCAGAGCGGGGTCAGGACCCGCCTGTCGGGGGGGGGGTGGCGGGCGCAGACTCGTGTGAATGCGTTTCCCTCCAGGACCCCATTAGAAAAGTTTTTTTTTTCTCATCTATGCATACATGTGCATGGGCACACACACACACACACACACACACACACACACACACCTTGCTAATGAGCTCCCTAACTCTGCTCCTGCAATGCTAATGAAGGCGTTTGCAAGTCTGAGGGCTAAATATGATAGGTCCCCCCCCCCCCCCCCCCCCCCCCGAGCGTGGTATCTAAAACACAGGATGCTATGTACCGGAACTTTCTTATTATTAGACTGCGTGACAATGTTGTGGTGACGGCAACTAATGCTAGGGAGACTAAACTATGATGATGTGCGGGTGTCAGTTCCCTGTTGAAAGGAAAAAAGGGATGCAAAATGTAATGCGCCAAATAAAACATCTCAACGGGAGGGAATATACTAAACTGCCTTTTCTCCCTCTGAGGTTACAGTTAATGACAATGTGTTTACTGTAGCTCTAATGGTGTGTGTGTGTGTGTGTGTGTGTGTGTGTGTGTGCGCACTCTCCCTCAGAAATGTTATCCACTAAAATTGGGCTTTAATGTTTGAAACACTGAATGCTTACAGGCCACATAAAAACACTCTAATGTCGCTTATTTTCAATAACAAAAAAAACTGTTGTGCGGTTAAAAGAGACAATTACAGAAAAAAAACCTCCTTATGGATCCATGTTGCATTTAACATCCACGCCCATCATCGCATAATGTTATCCTTTTAAATATTTGAACGCAATCGTCATCATTAGCACATTGATTATTTAATTAGAGCCCAAAAGGTGTTTCGTGAGGTCAATGTAAATGAGTCCGACCTCGAGTCCAAATGGCCGTTTGGAGAAAGATGGACCACCGGTACGCAGAAGGCCTGCAGCCTCAGCTGGGTGCCAAGCGGGGCCATAAAAACATGAATTATGTCTCTGTGTTCTTTTTCATACTATCTTCCGTCGCCATGCCGCCTGGTGGAAGATAAAGACACTCAGACTTGCGTTTCTGTGGGGAGGAGCTCTCAGCCCTGGACACCAGCAGCAGTGCCGATCATTTAGCTCTAAACACGGCGGAGGGCTAATTGATGTTAAGTGAATCGGGCTCGGAGTCATTTGACTCTGCTCTCCTTTTCATGTTCTGTTATTTACATGTCAGTCCTAATTTGTTTAATTTGCTTTCCACCATCTCTCCCCATTAAGGCCATGTGAGGATAGCAGCTTCACCTCTCAGCTTCCGTCTCTCTTCCCGTCGTCGTCCTCCTCCTCCTCCTCCTCCTCCTCCTCCTCATCATCCTCGTCTCGGCCTTGCAGCTGTTGCCCGGTTGTCAACTAGATACTTTCCTTTCTCCCTCCAGCTTTCCTCCCTCTCATTCACCTCCAACTCTTTTACAGCCATCTTTCACCTTTTCCCTCCTCACCTCCCGTCACATTCCTACCACTCCGCTTCCTCCTCCTCCTCCTGCACACCCTCCCCCTCCCTCCCTCCCTCCGCTCTCAGTGGCCTGGCCTTTGCGGGTGCCAATCAGGCCTGCCCACAGCCGCCATTACCATTCCACCTCTAACACGCCCTGACATTTCTTGACACACTAGAGAGCAGAGAGCAGCGGCACCGCACTCCTTCCTTCAATTGCTCCGTCTCACCCTCTCATTCCTGTCCCGTCTCGCAGCATCCTCCTCCCACCTGTCACTCTTCAGATATACACGAGGCCGGCTCTCAGACCTTTCCTGGCGCCTTCTTATCTGCATCTCCTCCTCGCTCTGTTTTGTTAACCCCCTCTGCTCCAGAGTGACCGTTCGATTATAAGTTCCCACCTGCAATCATGTCTCTCTCCGGCGTATCTCGAGACGAGATATTTCCTTGCAATCGGAGCACTTAACCCGAGACTGCCGGGCTGTGAGCTGCCGTGGCCCAATCGCCTCGACAACAAACCGGAGTGATTGTGAATACGTGGCCTGTTCGCCTTGGGTACAGCCTCAAACAGACAGATTACGCTGTTGTTTTAAAAAGGGGCCGAAGAGCCCCCGAAGAGCCCTCGTCGACCCTGCGGTGGACTCACCATGTGGAGGAAGAGGTCGAGAGGACAGCAGGTTTCTTTATGCGTTATAATTCATCCGCCGAGCATGTTCACTTTCAATTTCCACTTTTATCTGCCGGTTTCCATCCCCTCTGTCTTTTGAAACTTATTTTCTGCCTTCCGTCTCCCTGCCCTCTTCGATGTACCTCTTTCATCTCTCCACAGCGTTGGCTCATTCAATCTCATCTCTTAAACCGTGCAATCTGGTCCCTGCTTTTCCTTTACTGCAGCCCTCTGTCTCCAGAAAGGAAGTGAAGATATGTTGCTTTCACAATGTTTCTCTGCCTTCTCTTCTACTATTACACACTTTTGGAGAGCGTGTCACAGTTATCACACGACCACAGAAACGGCGTACTAATTTGGGAGCAGATACAATAATCAAATCATTTAGTAAACAGTTTGTTGTTCGTAGTTATTGAGACACTCACATTGAGGCGGTCAAAGAGTTCGTCTCCAGGCTGCTTGTTCTCCAGGAACAGCTTAAGATTCTTAAAAACCTGAAAAGACGGAGACAAAATGTATCATGCGTATTGTGAGAACCAGTTAGGTGCCAGAAATAAAATGCCAACATTACAATTTGTATATCCATCTAAAACATTTAGATTTAAATGAGATAGAAGGGGCATTCAATGTATCCATCGTGAAGAACACAGTACATTACACTTAAATATAATAATGAGTGAGTGACTACGTTCCTGTGTGTGTGTGTGTCTGGAGTCTGATTTTATTTATCCATCTTCGAACAGAGCCAGAGGATTAAAATTGCTAAAATTACATCTGACATTTCCGCAGACGCACCGCTCTCCTTGATAAACGTGTAAAATATGCACGGCACAAATTAATAGCAACAGATGCGTTTTTTAAAAACACACCGAAATATTCACCCACTGATTTGCATACTGTTCCCCAAGGAAAACAATCCTGCAAAATATAAAGAACAAGTGTTTTGGGGATGGACATGTTAATCAGTGTCTGTCTAAAAGTTTCAGAGCAGAAGAAACCCCAAAGTAAGCATGTCATTTTTTTTAGTTGTGTGTGTGTGTGTGTCTGTGTGTGTGTGTGTCTGTGTGTGTGTGTGTTTAGAATGGAAACGCATGCATACAGAAATGCTCAGCAGGCTGATTGAACCCAACACAATGCGTTTATGCATCTGCAGGTGTCTCTATTCCATAAAAAGGCATTCAATGTTGTAACTGGCTTACACATTGAGTGATAAGTAGGGATTTGTTTAGCAACAATAGCGACGCACTGAGGTGCTAATCAGTCTTTATAGAGGCATCAATGGCTGGGAAAGGCGCATTAGCAATGGCTTAGTATCAACCCTTCCTGCAGCAGGAATAGCTACTCCTCATTGCAGCTCCGAATCAATGACATTACTTTTTCTTTCAATGAACTACAAATGGCGCATACAGTTTTGGCACCCCATAGTATGCATAGCTTTGCTCCCCGTCATTGGCGTGTTTTTGTACTCCTCCCCTGTCGTGCCCGATGCTCGCTGCATGCGGGATGATGTTTGTCAGAAGCAGCAAATTGCATCAAACAGTACATATAAGCCACGTGTATTCACACAATTATTAGATTAAATGACGGTTAGAAATGGAAATCCCTTTCCGGCCATGCTCGTTTCATTATTACATTCCAAGTGACATTTAGCAGCAATCCCACTGATTTCCTTGGGAATTGATGCTAAAATATGCAAGGAACTAATTATTTCTAGCTAATGTGTTGCTTTTGAATGCACTCATTTGAATAATTATACATTCTGCCAAGAACGAAAACACTTTGGTTGTCAGGTGCTAACATTTCTTTTTCCCCCCCCATCAGATAGCTGAGGCCAGAGGAGGGGATGGACATTTACATAATGCACGCGCACACACACACACACACACACACACACACACACACACACACACACACACACACACACACACACACACACACACACACACACACACACACACACACACACACACACACACACACACACACACACACACACACACACGTTTGTTTCCAGACATATTTGGTTCTCTTGTATTGTAACCTATAAAATAAATATATAGTATACACCCTACTTGATAATCACTGAACTATTATTACTGAAGCTACGACACACCCTGTGCCACACAAGCCGAGAAGCGGGAGCACTGTGAAAAGTCTGCGGCTTTCTGTTTTAACACTAGGTGCACCGTGAATACCGCCCCTACACGTTTAAAACTAAGTGCGTTTATGTAGAACACGTATGTAGAAGAGTTGGATTCTGTGGCACTCGTGCTGTGCTCGGCCGTTGTGATGTCATGGAGTCGGGGTGAGGCCTGTTATTCCTCTGAAGGTGACACATGCGCGGTGACACGTCTGTGTTGTTTAACTCCAGTACTTTGAGGATCAGTTTGTTTCCCATAATCAGTATTATCCATTTCTTTACCAATTATTCCGATCAATCCAGAAATAAAAACAATGCCGATCACAGCCAAAACCTACGTTGTCTTACCATCAATGTGAAAAAACCTCTAAAACAACTTGAAGAGGGATTAAAGCGGATTCTAAGATTCGACAAACGGTTCCCAACAGTCGTGTCATAAGAGACGCTACAAAGTGAGCGTCAACACCAACTGATCACTTACCTGGTGCAATATCATGTGCAATAAGTACTTTTGTTTTATATATATACTTTTCTATTCAGTCTGTACATTAATATTCTACTGTTTTTTTAATTTTTATAATGCTTATTTATATTACTTGTTTCTATTTTATTATTCGTTTTTATTCATTTGTGAGCAATGCTACTGTGATCCTGTAATTTCCCCACTGAGGGACTAATAAAGGACTATCTTATCTCTTATCTTAACTATGTGTATGTGTATATATGTTTGTGTGTGTATATATATATATATACAGTATATAATTCTCTGAATTAAGTTTCCTTGTGAAATCATAGGTTAGGGCACTTATAAGCTTGATAGCTTCAGCCTTGACCCTTTCGGTTAGCTGTTTTTTTCTTTTGTTGTAAAAAAAAAAAAAAAAGAAATCTTGCTTTTTGTATACAACCGAAATAAAATAAACAATAAATAAAAACTAAACTAAACTGATGATTCCAATAGGACAACAAAGTACTGCTTATGGAGTATCAGCATTTGATGATGCTTAGATGTACAGGCCAACGCAAAGTGACCTCATGTGGGTCCCCCGCTGATCCAAGAGGCGCAGGCGGGAGCAGAGGGCCAGATCAACCGCCCTAACAGACAGATAAAACAGGGCCCCGATGTAGGACTGTGCCCAGAGGAGACGTCCGCTCCCTCTGCTGCAGGCTGTCGTGTCGATACGCATGGACGTGACCTTCTCTGCAGGGACGTCTGCCACAACCCCAAAGGGCGAAACCTGGATTATCATAATGAAATAATTTGGTTTTGTTCTGCAATGACCGGCCCTCACGTTGGTCGAAGCGAACCTCTGCAGATGAACCGCTGACTTTGATCAACCGTCTGTATTTCCAGAACCAATTTCTTCCGGTCCAAGCAGAGACATGGAAGCGGGGTGCGGAGGTGCTTCTGGCGTCGTTGTTCCGTTACCTTGGTGATGACGGGGACCTTGTTGTAGTAGCGAATGGAGTCTTTACCGAGGAAGTCAAATTCCACCACGCACTCGTTGCCTTCCAGTTTCTCGTGGAGCGTGATGTGCTCCACGCGTAGCGAGCAGCAACCGACCGTGTCGGCCGTCTCTCCTTCCTCCTTCTCGTTACCAGCTCTCAGCGCCAGCTTTGTTTGGGGATCAGAGAATAGATGAATAAACAGAGATGAATGCACAAATCGACACGCACTCTGCCGGTACGCTGACCGTCATCCTTCCAGGTCAAAGAGTTCACGACCTATAATCGTATTAAATGCAGATAATTAGCGCGGAGTACATAACCGACATAACATCCCATTTCATTGCGAAAGCTCTTCCATCCAGCTATGTGAGAAGACAATAAAAGGCAAACGAGACGCATGCCATTGGTTTCCAACACGTCAGGGTTCTTACACATTTTGACCGATGGATTTCCATGACTTTAAATCAAATTCCCGTGACCAAATTGAAATCTCGGCATAAACATGAACAATGTAGAACATTGTGCGTATTGAGATCGTACGCCGGCTTATATTCTGAGCGTTTTTCTTTAAAAAAAGACATGAATTATTTCAAACTTGGTGTAAATGAACACGTGATTATAACAAATTTCCATGACTTTTCCAAAACTTTGATGATTTAACTTTTTTCCATGACTTTTCCAGGCCTGGAAATGACCATTTTTAAATTCCATGACTTTTCCAGGTTTTCTATGACCGTACGATCCCTGCACGTTCACATGGCTCTTGGCATCAGACCTGAGCACTAATGAGAATCCGTTTAACTGACAGCCGTTCATTTCTAGCACTGCTGTGCCAACATGTTGAAAGCTCGGTCCGCTAATTGCTGCATCTTTGCGTCCACCCTTTTCCTCGACCAACTGCTGGGCCCCAGACCTTGTCTATGAAGTAGAGGGCCACCGCTCTCTGTCGCGTCACCATCTGTTTGGACTTGAGGTCCTGGCCGTACTGGTTCCGGATGTCGTCCACGCACAACTTCAGCTTCCGGGCAATCTCGTATTTCTCCCAGTCCTTCTCCCCCTTGGTAGGATGAGAAGTATGGAAAGAAGGCAGAAAGAAGAGCGGCGTCAACAAAAGATACGGAAGGAGGGGGCCAACATTCAGATAATGAGACAATGAGAAGGAGGGAAAACAATAGTGGAAACGGCAGAGAGAGGGAAGAGGAGAAAAGCCAACATGAAACAAAGAACTAAAGAAACTAAATGTAACATTTAGCTTGAAAGGCCTCCGATTAAAAACAGTAATCAAAATGGTAATCATGACATGAATGCAGGCCTCAATATCACACAACTACACAACTCTATTGGCGACATGTTCTTTGCCCATTGGCACAGTCTATGTTGTTGATTGGGCGATGGGACTAGGACACAATTAAACCCACCATCAGTGAACACGCGCACATATTGTCATGGGGACCAACAGTGGAATAACTTAACCTTTACATGTGAAAGACTGAAAGAAAGAAGAGCGAATAAATGGAGGAGGAATAATGACAGGATGTCACATTTTTAATTTACTCTCCAAACAATGCCATGATGGCATTTTCATATTTTAGAAACCAAAACAATATTAGGACTGCAAATCTCCCACAAAAAAAAACATTTAAAAAGGTAACCAACACAGCTCTGAGGCCTGAGGGCCAGTAGAGGAACAACAAGCCTCTGAATCTGATTGACAAACTGTTGCTTAACATTTTTTTTTAAATATATACTGAACTTTTTTTGTGTGGTAAAGAACCACATTCCAGGGTTCTTACACATTTAACCAATGGATTTCCATGACTTTTAACCAAATTTCCATGACTAAACTGAAATCTCGGTATATACATGAACATTTTAGAAAATGTTGCGTATTGATTGCGTACGCCGGCTTATATTTTGAGCGACTTTCTTTAAAAAACATAATAATTATTTCAAACTCGGTGTAAATGAACATGTGATTATTATAATTTCCATGACTTTTCCCTAACTTTTATGATTACATTTTTTTCCATGACTTTTCCAGGCCTGGAAATGACCATTTTGAAATTCCATGACTTTTCCAGGTTTTCCATGACCGTATGAACCCTGACATTCACAATAAGAATCCTTCATGGCAGCTAGAGTCTCATAATATCACAGGATGGCACAAAAAATCCATCTTTTCAGCCGTAAAGTAATCCCTGAGTGTTTAAACGTGCGTGCTTCGGTGTGGCTGGAATGACAGAGGCAACCGTTTGTTTACCCCGAGGACGGGCGGACGCTGCGATAGCATCAGATATACGTTACTGGCGACCATTTCTGAAAAGAGGATGTGTTTGCTCGTCTCTCGACCGTCTCCAGCGAGAGTTTGATTGACAGACAATCAGCCGACAAGTGTGTTTTTGAAAGTCCCTTCTCGTTTCCAAACCGTTTCCACTGACGGAGTCGAAGATGGTGCTGTCTAACAAACCATCTGCGCGTGCACTGCCCATTTTGACGGATTCACTTTTGAAGTTTATATTCTAACTGAATACATCTCTTCAATTTCCGTTGGATTGCAGGCTGTCGGAGCGTCGTTCATTTCAGCGAGCTAGAGGCCGCCAGACGTTTCTGTTTGCCAAACTGCAGACGCCACGCAGAACTAAAAGAGTTAGCTCCAACAATGGCAAGATGATCAGATGCTTTGAGTCGCTTGGATGAAGATAACAAAGGATCAAAACGGAGTCTGCAGACCGAAATATTATTATTCGTTCATTTTACTTCTTATTTCTCAACCAAACCTGGCGCCTACATACACGCGTGTTCTCTTGTTATTGGTGTTGTTTACCCATGGTGCTTTGCTAATGGAATAGGACAAGAACAGTGCAGAGAAGGCTCAGTAGTGTTTAAAAAGCACTCAACATGTTACATCTGAAACACAACCCATGTTGACCAGTTTTCAAGGTTGACTATAAGTGTTTTTTTCTTTTCTACCTTTCAGTCGGTGATTGGGTTACATTCATGTCAGCGTGGTATAAAAACAATCTACTTAAATCTAATCTACTTAAATTCCCAGTAAAAGTTGCCTTGAGAGACATAAGCCGTTGACACTTTAGTCAATATTAAATTGTTGTTGTGTGGCAAGCAGCTGAGCACAGAGGCTGCTATGGCAACCTTTGACTGGCGGGGCATTAAGGCGAGTTGATTAAAGCCACAAGCAACACAGCCTGGGCCTGAGCTCTGACAACTTAGGAACTAAAACTACGGTTTGAAATAAAAAGTGTGCATTGAGCCCAGAACTGGCTATGGTGTGTGTGTGTCTGTGAAACAGTAGCATACTACTACTTTCGCTACCTTGAGTTTGGAGTTGGCGTTCAGCATGATGTATTTAATGGAGCCCTGGATGTTCTCAGTCCAGCTGGCCAGCCATGTCACAGAGTTGTCACGCCGAACCTCCTTCCAACGGTGGCCAGCAGGCGGCTCAGGGACGCGAGCTTCTCTGTCAATTAAAGAGAGATTACAAGACAGAATATGTGTGTGTGTGTGTGTGTGTGTGTGAGCAGTCACAGCATTGGAGTAGATGCTACATAAACATAAACGAATGACACCAGCGCCAGAAATGGATACAACGTTTGAAATCTACAGCTGTGTGATATGAATTCAAGTGCAAACTTTCTTTTTTTTCAAAATCCAAACCCCGCACCATCTGCAGCAGGCCGCGACAATCGACGGGGCGGCTGTCAATACGGATACTCATTGCTTCGTACTCGGAAACGTGGCGATGCACATTTTCAAGAACTTGAAAAGACTTCTTTATAATTTGCAGCTTTTAAAAACACTTGGTGCACGGTGCTAGAAGGTCACCTCTGGAGGCGTTATCACTGGGAGTTTGAGTAGATCCTGCAGCCATTACTTGTGCATCACGACGTGGTCACACATCTGTGTGTACAGTCTGAGCCCCTCCCACTCACTTGCTGCAGTTGATGATGACGTGCTCTGGTTGGATCCTCTTCTTCAGCATGCCTTGTTTGGGATGCTCGCCCCGACCCCGGAACAGCCCCGGAGGCTCAATCTTAAAGTTGCCAATACGCTCTTTGTGGTGGTCCAGCAGACAGTAGCCATATTCCTCCACAACCTTCTGGTTGGCCTCTTTCAAAACCTGCAACAGAAACCAAACATCTTAGATGTCTTAATTTCATCTTTTGAACCAAAATGATCCGAGCTGAATTTGAGACACCAACAGGAAAAATTCGAATGATATGGCCGACGGGGAGAAGAAAAGAAGACGGGGGAACGTTACCAGTTTCTCCTCTTTGGTCATATTCTTCCTGGCCTCCACTTTGGCTTTGTGCATGGCATGGATCTCTCCAAAGTCACACTTGTCGAGATCTTTAATCAGCGACCTCTCCTCATCGGTCATTTCCTAAACAGACACAAACAAATCCGACACTCAAGTGTGACGATCCCATCTTGAGTAAATTGTATCTGCATCAAAACATGGGTAGCTTTCCGTAATAAGGAGATACATTTTAATCAACTAGAACGGGCACTCGGTAGAGCGCATACCTTCGCATATCACGAGATTGGGCATTGAGTTATGAACATTTTGGCATTAGTTGCATGCCAATTGGATATAAATTGACGCGCTATGGTAAAAAGAAGATTTTGACCTTTTCATGACCTTTGACCCGATCGATCCCAAAATCTAATCAAAAGGTCCCCGGATAATAACCAATCATCCCACCAAATTTCATGCGATTCAGTTTAATACTTTTTGACTCATGCGAATAACACGCACGCATACAAAGTTCTTAGTTTGTACTCTAGGTTGAAATGCACTTATTGTAAGTCGCTTTGGATAAAAGCGTCTGCTAAATGACATGTAATGTAATGGTAAATACACAGCGATCAAAACATGACCTGCATTTTCAATGCGAAGGTAATTACAAATGTTTTCAGTCAAAAGCTTTTAGTCATGAGCATTTTCACCATTTTAAAGATCCATCTTTCTTCCACTACTTATCCAAAGTTCAATGGAAGTCCTGATGAAAGCAACTGACTTGGTGAATCAAAACTTCCATATTGATCATAAAAGGTGTGCAGATTAAAAAATGTCTTCTGTGCAGAGGGAACATATTGAACCGAAGGCAGAAAAGACAAAAGGGTCTGCACACAGCGCTGCTTTATTATATTTGCTAAGAGCTATTAATAGAGTACATAACCTTTGTCTGTCAAATAGCGGATCACACAATAAAGCATCATAAAATAAACAAACGAGAAAAGCGTGTTAAAAGCAGATTAGTGACCGTGCGCTTAATTACTCATCTTTACAGAGGCGGAGTGGACGAAGAGAAGTGGTATTGTTATGAAAGGCCAGCGCACAGAGAACGCCGGACACAGCAGTTAACTGAAGGGCAGCCCAGTTCTAACTTGTCAACTTTCTAAAAGTTATTGCACTTTAGAGACTTTATGCTTTTATCTTGTCATGACAACACCAGTGGCTTAAACAACCAATTTATGCACATGCACCAAACGCACCTCTCTCAGAAACACTCTTGACAGAACAGACACGCAGTCAGTCGCCGTGTCTAAGGATGACTGACACCCAACTGTGGGCGGGCACTGAGGGCAGCGGAGCGAGGGAGAGGTTTTCCGGCTATAATAACAGTTTAATTGGATTTGTTCATATGCAGGGGAGCTACTTGTATGGATTAGCATATCAATGCCTTCACACAAATCGGTTTTCAAGTGCATTGAGCACTAAGCAGCGCAAAATTAATTCTGCATGATAGGACTTGGGGCTTGGCACGGAGTTCTCTCTCCACGCAGGACAGACACCAGGGTACAGACACCAGGGTGCAGACAGCAGGGTGCAGACAGCAGGGTACAGACACCAGGGTGCAGACCAGGGTACAGACAGCAGGGTACAGACACCAGGGTACAGACACCAGGGTACAGACACCAGGGTACAGACACCAGGGTGCAGACAGCAGGGTGCAGACACCAGGGTACAGACCAGGTACAGACACCAGGGTACAGACCAGGGTACAGACCAGGGTACAGACACCAGAGTACAGACACCAGGGTACAGACACCAGGGTGCAGACACCAGGGTACAGACACCAGGGTACAGACCAGGTACAGACACCAGGGTACAGACACCAGGGTGCAGACACCAGGGTACAGACCAGGTACAGACACCAGGGTACAGACAGCAGGGTACAGACACCAGGGTGCAGACAGCAGGGTGCAGACAGCAGGGTGCAGACACCAGGGTGCAGACACCAGGGTACAGACAGCAGGGTACAGACACCAGGGTACAGACAGCAGGGTGCAGACAGCAGGGTGCAGACAGCAGGGTGCAGACACCAGGGTACAGACACCAGGGTACAGACAGCAGGGTGCAGACACCAGGGTACAGACACCAGGGTACAGACCAGGTACAGACACCAGGGTACAGACACCAGGGTACAGACACCAGGGTGCAGACACCAGGGTACAGACCAGGTACAGACACCAGGGTGCAGACAGCAGGGTGCAGACAGCAGGGTACAGACACCAGGGTACAGACCAGGGTACAGACACCAGGGTCCAGACACCAGGGTACAGACACCAGGGTGCAGACAGCAGGGTGCAGACACCAGGGTACAGACCAGGTACAGACACCAGGGTACAGACCAGGGTCCAGACACCAGAGTACAGACACCAGGGTACAGACACCAGGGTACAGACACCAGGGTGCAGACACCAGGGTACAGACACCAGGGTACAGACCAGGTACAGACACCAGGGTACAGACACCAGGGTGCAGACACCAGGGTACAGACCAGGTACAGACACCAGGGTACAGACACCAGGGTACAGACACCAGGGTGCAGACACCAGGGTGCAGACACCAGGGTACAGACACCAGGGTACAGACACCAGGGTGCAGACACCAGGGTACAGACACCAGGGTACAGACACCAGGGTACAGACACCAGGGTGCAGACAGCAGGGTGCAGACAGCAGGGTACAGACAGCAGGGTACAGACACCAGGGTACAGACACCAGGGTGCAGACAGCAGGGTGCAGACAGCAGGGTGCAGACACCAGGGTACAGACACCAGGGTACAGACACCAGGGTACAGACAGCAGGGTGCAGGCAGCAGGGTACAGACACCAGGGTACAGACACCAGGGTACAGACACCAGGGTACAGACAGCAGGGTGCAGGCAGCAGGGTACAGACACCAGGGTACAGACACCAGGGTACAGACACCAGGGTACAGACACCAGGGTACAGACAGCAGGGTGCAGGCAGCAGGGTGCAGACACCAGGGTACAGACACCAGGGTACAGACAGCAGGGTGCAGGCAGCAGGGTGCAGACACCCGTCACACTTTACAAGTGTTTGTTCTACAATTTCAACACTGAGCTGGAACATGAACAACAAACACTGCACTTTGAAGTCATCTGTAGTTTAAGTTTGTTTAAAGTCAAATAGCAGCATCAGTAGAGATGCAGACAAAGGACACTACGGCTGACATTTAGACGTCTGACAACTCTGTAAAGCACGGGACTCTTTTGTTTGAAACGTTCCAAAAGGGCTTGGTTTCATGCAAATGTCCATTTTAATTGATTTAATTTGATTTAATATGGATAAACTTCCTAGCTAGAGGCGGCAGCTTCGAGGGTTAGTGAGGGGTTAGGCTTCGGCAATAGCGTCCAAGAGAACAGAAACAAATATGAATTTACGAATGTAAACACGTTGGCAGTAGCCTCATTGCATTGTTGTAGCGTATCAAAAATAAATTAACAAAAAAGCAGCAATATGATGGTGTTGTGCAGTTAAGATGTTGTGACGCGAGTGAATGATTTATCTCAGCACACCTTTGCGTAAAATAGTCCTAACTATATATCATTTAATACTTATGGGTGTCGCAACATTTGCATCTCCAGTCCAGCGCCATATTTATCCGTTTGTCTCGAATGGTTTTTTTTGGGCTGATAATTTCAAATGCATTATTTTTCTTACAGTAATATTGTCAGTAGACTTTCACTAGCCACCAAACACTACGAGGGGGGCTTTTCACCCTCGCAAAACTGACACTACATCCGCCCGGCTTTACCTTCCTCCAATCTTTGAAGTAGTTCTCCCGGAACACCTTCTTGGTGGTGTACTCGTGGTCCAACATCTGGGCAAAGAAAACCGCCACCTCTTCAGCTTCCAGGCTCAGCTTCACCTTCTTACCTGCACACAGACCGACAGGAGCTCTAGTTCCACACCAGAGCACACGACGGGGCTCTCAACGGGCGCTACGGCCCCTTCGTCCTGAAGTAAACTCAAATGCACACCTTGAGAAGCTGAGATCTACATCCCACAGTTTAACAGCCGCTTCGGCTCCTCTAGAGGCCCGTCAGACTAATGCATGAGTTATAGAGACAAGGACACAGAGCTTCCTTCAGCCCCACTACTGAGGGTGAGCTACAAACAAGTACATGAAGCACAGGAATTAATAGATCAAACCAACTCCCTGTAGGACACCGGTGCTGCTCGACTGCGTAACAAAGCACAAGGAATCACAGTCATCAATCAGCGTTTGACCCAATACACCTTTAAATGTCCAGAAGATCCAATTGTGTGTGTGTGTGTGTGTGTGTGTGTGTGTGTGTGTGTGTGCGTGCGTCTCGGTGTGCCTGTACAGCTTTATCCGTTTGATCTTCCCACTTCAAAGACCTCTTTCGTGTCATCTGAAACGTAATCGTCATCATTCTAAAATGATTTAAAAGCAGTTTAATTTGAGGTTAAAGTATAATTTGCCAATTCCATTTTTAAATGTGTACAAAAGGGAGGAGGTCTTTTGACTAGTTGTGGACACCAATGCAATCCAACACTCCAGACATTTCCCTCAACTTCAAACACACAACACCTTTCCCATGTTTGTAAAACCTCATCTAAATTACATTTTTGGTGCATCGAGCTGATGTCTGCTATCCATCTTTTTGATTATTTGTCACGAACACATCTTTATTTTTTGGTTCACTACTTCTGGCTGGAGAATTAATTTATATAACAGTTGTGTTTATTTTGAAAGTTTTCCATTTGTATTTTAGTTTACAGCCTTCAGCTTTTATGCAGAATTTATATAAAGCAAATGAAGAATGACAAAAAACGTCAAAAAGTGATGTTACTCATGCTTGAAATGGATTTGTGGTTAGGCTCAGCTGCAGAGCGGGTGGGGGGGGTATTCTTGTTGTTCTTAGTTTGTACTCTAGGTTGAAATGCACTTATTGTAAGTCGCTTTGGATAAAAGCGTCTGCTAAATGACATGTGATGTCATGTAATAATGTAATGAGTCCCGGACCACACAGCACTTCCCTGAACCGCATCCCCGCTCCCTCCACCCTGCAGCTGAGCCCAACCGCACCCCGCTGCCGCAGTATTCATTTATTTTGAACGGTCTGATCGGCGCCTTTATGTTTAACTAGAATGGGCACTCGGTAGAGCGCATACCTTCGCATGTCACAAGATTGAATTATGAACAATTTGGCACTAGTTTCACGCAAATCGGATGCCAATTAACCGAGATATCGCAAATTTACGTTTTTCACCTTTTCGTGACCTTGACCTTTGACCCAATCACTCCCAAAAACTAATCGATTGTTCCTTGGGTCATGACCAATCATCCCACCAAGTTTCATAAGAATCGGCTCAGTTTTGTCTGATTTAGACGAATAACTGACGGACGGACGGACATATTCACAAATAAATAAATAAATAAATAAATAAATAAATACACGCCGGCGAAAACATTACCTTCTGCATTTTCAATGCGAAGGTAATTACAGTCATGAGTGAAAACATCCGCGAGAACCTCTTTTAAAGCCATTTGCGTCCCCCCTTCGACACATCCAACTCCTCCGCTCAACTGACCATCGTAGAGGAAGTGAACGTTGCTTGGCAGAGGCTGGTACTCGGCCGGGAAGCACGGTCCATTATGTTCTAGAAACTTCCATTTCACCCCATCTTCATACTTCTCTTCCTCCCACCTGACAGAAAGCAAGATAGTGAAAAGATGAGGATACAATCGAGAAAGGGAAGATTGCTGCTCTTAGTTTCCCTCCTGTAGTTTGTGTTTGATTGTGTGCGTGTCCAAACCATCTCCAGCGGCTCTGCTCCTCCTCCTCCTTCTTTTTGATCTTCAACTGTCTTGCCTCCTCAACTTCCTCTTTTGTCTTCTTTGTTTTTATTGAGACTGGATGCTCTCCTTCCTCTTTGACGGTCTGCTCCTCTTTCTTTACCGTCTGCTCCTCTTTCTTTACCGTCTGCTCCTCTTTCTTTACCGTCTGTCCCGAGAGAATCACGTGCGATGTTAATTCAAACAGTCCCATCACAAACCACATTTCCCGCCAACGTATATTATATCAAAGGAGAAATGGAAGACAAAGATCTACCTTTTCTCTTCTTTCCTTTGATTTCCTTTTCCGAGCTTCTCTCTCATCATCTTCTTCTTCCTGCCCATTTCGCATATTTTTCTTCTTTGAGCTGCAGGGGCCCAGAGGACAGGCAGAGAATAGTTATAGCGAACACAATATGGGGAAAGAATTTGCAGAAATGTCCACATTTAACATGATTTACAGGAAAGACTTTGTAAACCGTACTCTAATATTAGGTTAAAACCTACTTGCTCTCCTTTCTGGCCAATCCACGGGTAAAAGTGCTGACTTACGTAGTCGGTGAAGCGGCAGAGTGTGAAGGTCCTTCCATGGACTCATCTTTAATTCTTTTTCTTTTCAACCCTTTTTCCTTTGCAGCAAAGTCATCATCCTCTGGCTCCTGTTTCAGAGACTCGCTAGACCACAAAAAGAAGTGGGGACGGTCAGTCATTATAAAGTCGAGTGAACTTTCCATCTTTACGTTGCTTTATTGCCCCAATCAGAAGTCGGCTTTGTCGTCTTTTGAAGGTGCAATTATTTCCGTGTGTCGATGCACAGAGTGGACCTCAGCTCTGTAGTTAGGCTGAGTAAAGCAACATTCACCACTTTTTTCATTGCAATAGCAGTTTATAAAACCCTCTTTATTTGACCCCATTTGATTCCTCTTTTCTTTTATATCGTAGTCATAAAAAATGTGTATTTTCTTCTTTACTGCCGTCTGCTACACTTCTTACTACAGGATGAGGACAGAATCACCCTGCCATGCGAAACAGAGGGGAAAAAAAAAAAATCCTCAAGCACACAATGACCACAAGAAATCACACATAATTATAGTAATCAAGCTACATTTTCAAAATCAGTAATAATAATGACAAGATTGCAGCAATTGTAAATTCTAAAAAATAATTATACAACTGCTAGCTTGGCTTTCCCTGCAGAGTCAAGGAAATACTGGGTAGGGAAATTATCAGATTAAGAAAACAAAGAGTCCCCACTGCGAATAAATGACAGTGTTCTCTTTTCCACACACGAGTAGAGGGGGAAATGTAAATAATGGTAAGCTTGCAATCATCAAACTGGCTTACTGAATCTTAATTACAAGACACTATAATAGCAACTACCCTGTCCACACAGTAGGAGCTTAATGCACTCCCGCTGTACTTCTACAGTATGACCCCTGATGTCTCCTGAGTGAGCGTAATGAGCCCTCTCCATGCGTCCCTGCTCTCTGACTCCATCTGGGTTTTGCAGCAAAACTCCGTACGTGTTCGGGTTCGGAGCAAAGATGAGACGGGACCTCCGTTCTACTTGGAGAGGAAGTATATCTTTGGACGTCAACAGATAAAATAGAAGCTATAAAAGGAGTATTTAGTTATCATTTCTGAAGAAAAAAAAAAAAAAAAATCAATACATAGACAGTATTACAGTAGAACAAGCACAGGAGGAAGGAATACAAAGAATGATGGCATCTGTACATAATCAAGGAACGCAGAAAACTGAACTAGTTGACCGTTTTCATACCATCACTGACTCTTATAGACTCTATGTCTCTAAAACAAACACTATTGCTTACATTTGTTTTACCCTTGTATTTATACAGCATGTCAGGTTAGACTGTCATACAAACTGAACCGTGTTGTAGAGACCACGGCAGAACCTGCACGCCAACAGGTCCACTAAGAGTGATTGTTCCCACCGGCACGACGTGCTCCATCAAGACGTCAGTCACGCCGACGAACCATTAACAACCCTTTCAACTGCCTTTTTGTTTACAGCCAGTACGGGGGAACGTGGACTAAACATAGCTAAAGTGGTTGCAGCAGGTCACCTTTGCATAATAGAGCCAGCTCCCGTGAGTGATGGAGGGATTTTGAATGACACGTCAATGCAGGAGCCCAACCGCCTGCCTGCAGGCGTCACAATCCCATTCATGCCGACAGTCATCGCTCTGAACCGCCGCGGTAGGTTAGCTACTTGAGAGCCAGAAGCTGTATTTATATTCACGACAAATTAAACATACGGGAGAAGGCTTAGTCCAACTCTGTCCTTGTTCTTCTGCTTGGGGTAAGGATGGTCCCGATGCCTAATGTACCCGACTTTAAACTTGCACACCAGTCGATTTGGTTAAAGATAATACATACACTCGGTAAACGGTGAACACTGTTGCACAATTAAAATGTAAAAGGTTGAATATTGCTTGTGAGAGCCATTTGAAATAGTAAAAAAGACAAAACAGGCAGGAAGGAAGGAAGGAAGGAAGTTTCCTAGTTCAGATCAGAGTGGAGCCGGTGGCTCTTTGCAGCTACAGCTGAGACAGCGAAAAGTATTTCTGGTATCTAATCAACCAGCCGACTGACCACGCGCATCACTACTTTAGGGCGCCACTCGGTTATTCTTCTTTCTTTTTGTACATTGAAAGCTTAAATTTAGGATTTCTTCGATTGAAACTTTAAATGTTTGTCATCAAAGTTGATGACATCACCAAAAACAAAAAGGAAATCTCCTATCCAAATAAAATGATTCATCAGGTATATCTATATATATTTATAAAAAAATCAACTGTATTTAATCAGTATAACTCGTCATGTGACGCATGCTTCCTGTTTGTGGCCAAATTATTTTTAGGCATCAGTGAAATTAGCTTTTTGTTATTATTTTTAATAATGTTTATTGGAAATGTTAGAAACATTCATATGCAGCCACCAATGGAGTCTAATCCTACAAGTAATGCAATACTAATAGTGTTGATCTTTATCTGAAAAAGTGCAGAAATACCGGATTTAGACATAATAAAAAGACTAATTAAAACGACTGGAGAATTCAAATGTTATGAACAACAAATCAAATTAAGTGTCGTAAAGACCTAGTTCTCTTTTTTTGTTTACTTTGCAAACTTAAGTATGTGCTGTTGCCAACCTGCTCAGTTCAACTGCTTAATGTGGAGAAAAGGAAAAACAGTGCGAGTAGAATGTATCATGTTTTTTTTGGTATCATGCACCACTGAGCAAAATCCATGAAACGCTATACAAAAGGAGGGTGGGTCACTGCGTCCATTGACATTTACGGTCTGTGGTTCTAATAGCCTTATGTTTCTTCCCTAACTCTGCTGAGAGCCCTTACATTTCCTCCCTGCATGAAACCCACTCAACTTGCAGTTGCCACCTGAGCCTTTCTGTCAGGATGAAAAGAAAACCCTGAAGGGAATTATTATGCCAGAATTGAGCAAAATAGTCTCCTTCGGAAAGTCTCTTTCCATATTGGGTCTGGTTAAGTCAACATTTGGGGAACAATCCATTAATACTCCGTAGAAACCCAACTGTGAGACAGATTTGACACAGCGGGTCTTTGGCCAAAGTCTGCCATGCCAGTAAATCCCCGCCGAGTGTCAAACTGCACAAAACACGCATTCGCATTGATTACTTTCCTGACAAGCCGCCGATATGCGTCTTCCATGCAGATATTAAAGCACAATTTCTTATAAAACTGAAAACATTTGAATGGTTTCTATTCAGGGCCCTTCATCGTCTAAATACAAGGACTCATTTCCATCACCTCAGGAGGGAAAGAGAAAAATAAGTTTTCTGGCTCCATGGTAACTTTTCAATAAGTGTGGGCCTGTGTAGAAATGTTCAGAACAGTAAGATAGTCGGCCAAACACCGGACCAGACCGTTATGCGGAAGAAAAATCCCACATACTTCACTCAGCAGCTGCTCCGAGCATTACATAAGAGTGAGAGCCCGCTCTTCAGACTGTAGGGACTTGTTTTTCAGCTCACCAGTTTCATCGGTTGAAAAATGTAAAATGTTGCCACATTGGCACCGTTTCAGTTTTCTTTGGGACTTACTCTGCTGCGTCTCATCTGCCCCCACTAAAGTACACATTCATTTTCTTGTAAACATACACAACATGAGCCGTGGGCATAACTTCCATATTTCATCCCCTTCATGTTGCCTTGCACTAAATTGGAGACATTAGTGACTGTGTTAGTCATGTAAATAAAAAAAAACATAGTAATATATTAATAATGTTGTCATATCACTTATAAACGTAACAGATCTCCTGTCCCTCTGGTTGCTGTGGGAAACAGGGGCAGGGAGGAGAGCTCCAGATTTACGCTTGTTCAGCCGACCGGAAAAAACTGGAAATCAATCCAACTCCACTTGTCAGTTTACCATCGCAGCCGTAAAAAGGTACGGTCTACTTGTATTATGACTTCATCCTTACCTGCTGGCTGACTCCAGTGCTTCAGTCTTAGGTATCTTGACCTGAGGGGAGGAGTTCAACACAGCAGACATGTAACGCACTGCACACAGAAGGCCTATGAGACTACGCACAGTAACTCTGTTCATGCTTACATAAAGATAAGTATGCACAACGTCTTCAAACATTCATACAATCAAAAAGAGGTTATGTCCTATCCTCTGTCGATTACATGCATACACATCTGTTGCATATCATATTTTCTATCTTTAGTTTAGTTTATTTTATTTCGGTAATATACAAAAAGCAAGATTTTTTTTTTTACAACAAAAGAAGAAAGCGGCTAACCGAAAGGGTCAAGGCTGAAGCTATCAAGCTTTTAAGTGCCCTAACCTATGATTTCACGAGAAAACTTAATTCAGAGAATCATATACTGTACATTATATATATATATATATATATATATATATATATATATATATATATATATATATATATATATATATATATATATATATACACATACACATACACATACACATACACATACACACACACACACACACACACACACACACACACACACACACACACACACACACACACACACACACACACACACACACACACACACACATACATATTTACATAAAACAATAATCAAAACAACAAAAGACTTGTCCCCATTAACCGTTACTTATGATGCTTCATTAATTGATACCTTTGTATTTCTCCAGAGTCTTGTCTTTAAATTTTTTCTTAAATATCAACAAATTTTTACTTTCCTTGATTTCAGCAGTTAAAATGAAACATGTTCACATGAGGCCCTTTATCTGAGGCGTTGGTTACAAGCAGGCATAATCAAGATACGAGGAAGATAATAACTTCCACGGGTGTGCGTTGCATATAGTGTCGATACGCTTGCAAATATTCCCTGACAATAAAGTGGGAGTCCAACAGCACCGAGGTGGTAACCCAGTGGGACAAGCTGTCGCACGTACTGCAGCTGCGACGGTCTGCACGGGGTCAGTGGGTGACTGCGGCAGGAATCTTCCCCCCGGTGCTAATTCCAGACAGGCCACGAGTTATGGACGGACTCACATGTCCATCACGATCCTTCCCCTGGCCAAGACGAGACTGAATTTCCATCGAGACGTTTCTAAATTGGCCTCCGCCTAAACATCTGAGCAGATTTCAGCCACATGCCGCCCTGTGCAGCATTGAGAAAACAAGAGTAAATGAGTGGTTTACCTTGTTAAGAGACTTTCCATTTTCAGTTTTCTCTGTCGCTTTAGTTGACTTTGAGCTGCTCATCAGGATGAGAATGAGAAAAAGAAAAGGCTTGTTACAGATTCAGTATTTGTATGACATTAGTGAGGATGCTGCTTTCCCTTTTACAGGGACTTTTACACTTTCAATAGTTCAAGCTCCAGTTGGTAACATAAAAAAAAGGAGAAATTTGTCATATTTGCTCCAACTGTCACTATATTTTGAAAGTCATACATGAGACAGATAATCTGTGGGAGAAAAACAAGTTTCTCTGCCTCCTCTTGAGGCTCCTAATGGTATTTACAAGTTTCCAGCGGGGCTTGATGAAAAACAGCCAATCAGAGCCAAGAACCATCTAGCAAAGTGTCAATCATTGCTCGTGAGGCTCGTGCACGCCGAGCACACTGTCAGACTAGGCAGCGTGGATCCAATATTAATCAATATTATATTATGGGAGTGCATAGCCTTTTTTCTTGCCTCATATGTTTTCAGACACATAGTTTATTGAACTTCTACAGGCTGTAAAATTAGAAATAAGCAGTTCTAGTGGTAGGTGGTTTACCGGTTTCATCACCATTACCGGTGTCACGTTCGGTCATCACATGGATCTTGAGATGCTGTCTTCACAGTGACTGAAAAACACACGCGAGCACTGTAGGTATGTGCCCTCAATTGCCAATAGAGGTTGGAAAAACTATGTTTTAAGTTCATATTATAATATTTGACAGCTATCCTACATTAACAGAATCTTGATTCATATCGGATCAGCAGACATGTTTTCCTGTTGAATCAGCGATTACCCGTCTCATATAGTACTGTCAAGATATAGTGTCGGCAAAAGGTCATTTTCATTAAAGTTACCAGCTGTAGCTTTAAGGTGAGAGCTCGATGTTAGAGTCATGTCTGTATAGGATTAGTATCCTTTTAGGAGGACAACATTATAAAATGCAACCAATCAGACAAGCAGTGCCTCAAGAGAATTCCCCTTTTACTTCTGAACATGTTTCTTTAAAGTTTGACCTTTCCAACTTTTATGTCCACATGTAACATGGAGTTGAGCAGCAATTATTCCCCAGTTATATTCATTTCCCATTTTTTACATCAGACTATGGCAGTTACGACATTTAAAGAAAGAGGCTCTTTCATGCTCAGGAGAATGTGCTCCGTGAGTCTTGTAGCTGATGAGGATCAGTTGAAACTTAATCAGTGATTCAGTCAGTGTGCCATGAAATAACATGAGGCTGGCTGCAACAGAAAGCCGCCTGCTAGGCTGCCAGCAGCACTTTCAGGTGTCTATTCATCTCGCTGCTCCCATCAATTACACGAGCCAATGACAGATCACTCCACATTCATTTGTCTGCTCACATGTGCATGGTAATGAATGCATCAGATAAGGAAAAATTAATATATTCATATGAAGATGGAGTACCCACTGTACTCCGTGAATGCAATGCACACGCTCAATGCCACCGGCCAGCACGACAACTATTTAATGTGTCTATGCTTTAATAGCACACACACACACACCTCACTCTTACATGATTTATCACCATCGCAGGAATGCAATGTTCACCTAAAACTATTTTTTAACGCATATCAACAACCCAAAAGGCTTAATCTCCTCACAAGGACCATGCAAAGCACAGTGTGTGTGTGTGTGTGTGTGTGTGTGTGTGTGTGTGTGTGTGTGTGTGTGTGTGTGTGTGTGTGTGTGTGTGTGTGGCCTGATGCTGAACAGATGTTGGCTGTGCTGCCGTTGGCTCGTCTATATTCACCGGAAGAGAACTGCTTTAACTCGCCAACTGTGACAGGCGTAACTATAACTTTCGAAAATGGCTTTTGATGGCCTGTTATTCAAGTGGTGGCTAAACGGTGCCTTTCAGAAAATATTCTTTTTTATATCCACCTTTACTTTATTTCTCACGTGCACCTCACCTGTTCTTGCTCGCATCTCTCCGGTTACCAGCTCTTTCATTGTCACTCAGCCTTTTCTTCGTCACTGCTTTGGGCTTGGCCCCCCCTTCGCCTTCTCCTTTAGCGTCCTTCTCTCTTGCCATCTCTCACGTGGAGTGTTACCTCTGTACGGCACAGGCAACGAGACAGTTAACGAAAAAGATACAACAAAATTAACCTTTACATTGTAAAAATCAGAACCGCCCTGGACAGCGTTGAATGTTCCCCAAGTTAGCCAATTAGCTAGCTAGCAAACCGGAAAAGAACAATAGTAAACTTTAACTTCCAGGTTAGTTTAGCTAAAACACATTTCTTATGCCACGTTTGTGCGGGTCGTCACATGACTAAGTAGCTTGCGACAAACTAACGTTGCAATACGTAGGACCCGCGCACCACGTGTAGTGTCGACAAATACTAAACTGTATTGAGTAAAAGTACAAACTTTGTTGGCGGTTCAATTCCCCTGGAGGACACTGCGGAAACTAGCCCGTGTTTTCCCGGCGTTGACCTCCGGGGTTGAGCGGAGCACGCGTCGACTACAGCTGTACTCTGATTGGTTGAACAAGTTCCGGGAGTTGAGAGGTGGGCGTGTCCAAGGTGGTGTTACACCGTATTCTGTGACCTGCCAACATGAGTCAAGTTTTAAAAGCCTAGTCAGTTTAAAACTATAAATATAACTTAGTTGGATAAGGCCAAACGTGTATCATCGGCCTTTTATTATTTAAAAAGTAGAATGCATTATTACCTGTGTGCCTGTGATAAAAACAGTCTTGAAACATATTAAATAGCTTCTTTTAAATAATGGAGTAATACATTTATTGACCTCCTTCAAACCTATTTACTCCAGTTATTTGGTTTACCTTATGGTAGCACATCCTCTCTATTACTTTATCTTCCTGTAGCCCGTGCTTTTCCCGTGTTTACGTCCATCAGCCCCACTTCATCCCAGACAGAGAGGAGGATCACTGCAGTCAGGCTCCACTTGACTGTTGCTCAAAACATTCTGGAAAGGGACATCAGTCGTAAAACTCTAAGCATTTGAAATTCTGAAATATTTTCTTTTATTCTGAAACTCAAGGCGGACTGAAGAAGGTTGTCTTGCAGTATACTTCTCTTTTGTATATTTACAGACCAATAGAAAGTTATCTATCAGCTCCAGAAATAATTTCACAGTAGCTGTAGATGATGGGGAACACACATGAGCCAAAATGAGGAAACTATATGATATGGGGTGGCAGTATAATAATAAGAATATGCTTAATTGTGAAATCAGAAGACATTCTTGACAAGCTATTTGCCTGATCTAAGAACATACCTTTCTTTCTAAAAGGTTTAATGTGTATATTGCTATCCTTTTTTCAAGCAGACTCCCATTTCTCAGCTACAGATTATAAAAAAGATAAAATCATCTTTTTCAAAGCCTCTCTTCATTCCATTCGTATGGGTACTATTTATAATGGTAATTGGTTTGGATGTTAAGTATTACACATAGGCTGTCTTCAGACATTTAGATTTTAATATAATGGAAAATTAATTGTTATCTGTTAATTAATTCGGAGGTTACTGATCTTGAAATAAAAGATAAAAATAAACACAAAATAAACAATAATTCATGGGCACATGAAAAAAGAGTCAGAATCAGATTTAGAAATGAGCCTTTATTCCACAAAATCCCAACGAAGTATTCGATTAATACAAAAACTGTTTATGATTTCTGAATATATTTTTCTAATAAATAAATAAGTTGTATTTAGTCTTTAACCATCAACTCTGTTATCAGTATACGTACAAATAAGTTGCTAAATACACACACAATGGGAAACTCAACATAATGTTGGAAGTAACAACTTTTACAACAAGTGTAACGTTGATCTTTATATTTAATATGTTACATGGATGGATAAAAGTCATGTCACATATTGGCTAAGAATGTGAAAGAGTCCAACTGTGTGTTGACTGCCAGCGTAATTGCTATACGCTTTTTGTATATGCAAATTCGATTCCTTTCATTCCGAGTCTGTACATTTCACCTCTTTACACCAGGGAGCTTTTACCTGTGTTCAAACTACCTGTGATGAACCTTCTGGTTTGTGGTCGTGACAGCTGCACTGTCTCTTTAAGAGACCCGGAAACGCTTCCCTCCTGCGTGTTCACTGGTCACGGGCGGCCGCGGATCCCTCTTCAGCTGAGCATGATATTCCGACCTGCTAACTGGGCTTTTCGAAGCAGCGTGTGGTGCTGGCGAAGCCGGGCTGTCCTCAAAGTAGCGCTTGAGGCCTCAGACGTCAACAGTTGCCGTTGGTACTCGACCCCAATTCGTGGCGGTGTCACGGGCATGGAGGAGATACTGGCTCGGGTCGTCGCACCGTTACCCACATACGAAACGAGAGACAAATACCCGCCTCCCCCCGAATCAAACAGTTTGGAGTTCATGCACTTCTACGGAAGTCTCGACAAGGAAGACAAACTCGGCTTCCTGATGAAGCTGTCGCAGGACTTCGGAGTAGACCACAAGGGCGTCTCGGAGCTCGCGCTGAGGCTGCTGGACACTCAGCTACGAGACTTGGCGACTGTTCTGCAAGTTGAAGACCGGCTGCGATACGGCTTGACTCCCCGTTACAAACAGTTGCTTAACCATATAAGTAGAGTCGAGGGGGGCGTGAAGTTCCTGGTGGACCTCCGAGCCGACGTGCTTGAAATAATCTCATCCAAAGCTAGCGAGAGCCCGCACATAAGGGTAATTCTTTTGTTTACGTTATCTACGGGTGCTCGCATGAGCCAAGAAGTGCTGTTCGCGTTTAGACATGTTGATGTATCTGGCCTGAACAGCTGAACCGTATTGCTCAGACATTTAAATTAAATGTACGTACTATATTTTAGAAGCATTATAGATAGCGAGAGTATAGCTACTTACTGAGGCACACCTGCTCCGATCACATGACTCACATTTCCTCAGTTTGTGTCAACGACTTTGTCCCAGATTACCGTCCTAATCAACTGGAGGAACTCGATCTGATTATTTCCTCATTGCTTAGGGCGTCTTTACACTCATCGATAATACCAAGCCTTTTGTCACAAGACAATGCCAATCTCAATTTCATGGCTTCTTTCGCGTGTGTTTCTCCACTTTGCTGAACTGATCAACCTACTCATGCTCTGGTGTTAAAATAGACCCTGTACTGATATGTCATATTATACATGAAGAGACAATATAATTCAAGCATGTAATTAATATGCTAAAACATATTTTTTTATTACACATGCTTAAACATCATTCCACCACACGTACATGGCCCCCATGGGCTTTGTCCCCTTAATATTCCATGTTTGGCAATTTATATTAGTTACTTATAAAGCTACATGTTGTGGGCATTTTGAGTCTCATTCGTCAGTCATTCGTGTGCAGGACATTCTATAATTCAGTTCAGCACTTGAGCGTACAGGTTTGTATGAGCACCTTGGACTAAGTGGAGTATATTTTAGATGGCAGGCTCGTTGCTCTTTTGTGTGGGTTTGTTCATGAATACAAATTAACTCTGGAGGTTAATCATCTGGACCGGCATAGATTTATTTTTTCCCAAAGCACAGTACAAAGTAAAAAAGAAAATATACTGTAGGTGTTTTGCTATTAATAGATGCTCACTCGCTCAGTAAATAGAGTAATTTGAAAGACTGGCTCTTTTACAAAGATGTATTAGGAGTACAGCTTGTAGTTGAAGCCCATCGTATTAAGTTGCCCTCTCGATGAATTTTTGTTCCCAGGTTTTTGAAGGTTAGACACTTTGGTTTTCTATTTTGAAAACACAATTGTGGATTTAGTGGCTTAATCCAAAGCAAATACTGCTTCTGCCATACATGTCGTGTCCACTTTTCTGAAACCCATTAGAGGAAATGCAGACTGCTGATTTGTGAAGTTGTTGTGCTGGGATGCAATAATCAAGATTACAAAACGGATGTGTTCGCCATAGAAAAGCTGTAATGGTCAAACTAAAACTACCCTGCTTGACATCATCCGTGGACCATTTAGAGCCAGCTCACTGATCACCATGACGTGTGCCGTCTTCTTGCCGATACTTTTTGAGCATTGAGAGAAAACGGCTTTCTGTCAACGTTGCAATCAATGTTTATGTTTTTTGGGGCTTTGGAATAGAGCTTGATATGATTTTCATTTTTCAAAAACCCTGACTGCACCATCGCCAGAGGACGCCTGGCCTCTCCTCTGCAGCTCAATACCTCTTTTATTCCTGTTGAATCGTGGTTCAGATGCATTTATTCTCAATAACCAAAGCCTACTGTGACCTTTTGTATCTTTTAAAAAGGTCTATGCTACCTACAGTGTGCTCGTACTGAGAGCCGGCCACCTTGGTCTTGGGGGTGCACAGCAATCTTTTCTTGTTGTGGCCGCAATTGATTGAGCTAAAAAAAAGAAGGGAAAAGGTCTGGGTAAATATGAAGCTTTTAGTACATTTACGTATTGAGAGTAAGTGCATACCAAAGGAGAGCACAACTTTCTGTCCACAATGGTTCAGAAAATCAAAGTAGCACAAAGAGACATGGACACATTATACAATTTCAAACTAATGTAAGGAAGTTTGAGAGTTTTGTCGCGGTTGCAGATACTTTGGTTCTTGCAAGAGCGTTGACATCTACTCCAGATTAGTCTCTTCTGGTTGGATAATTGATTTCTTGATGCTCATGCTTGTTCATGTTGGTTTAGTTTGCTCCTCAGGATTTCACAGAGTATTAGTGAGGCTATTTATTCCCCCTCTGACAGACTGCGAGGCTGACAAGTGGCACGCAGCCTACTGGAGTAAAAGTATTGGCGTACTCTGAGTTTGACCGGTAAACACTTTGGCAGTCGGTGGTCGTTTGGCCTAGGATGGACGGACTGTTCCCTCCAGGCACGTCCGTTTCCATCGCTCTGTATAATCACAATATAGCTGCAGCTCAAGGTAACGGAGGCTGTATCAGCTTGCAGCATCACTCCCTGCATGTATACTGCTCCAATGTCACAACGTATTGCTTTATTTTCTTTCTGATGGAGTGCAGGATTTTTTTATTTTCCCTTCCCTCCTTTCTTCCGTGCCTCTTCTTACTCCAGGCTTCCAATGCTAGACCCTTCCATTTCAAAAGACTTCATTTTCCTCGAGGTCACAGGAAGACACATCTCAGTCTGGCCTTCCTTTTGTGTGGGAGAGAATTGGCTACCAAGGCAGCAGCTGCACTCTCGTGGGTTGTTTATCTGCTGGGATTACTGGCCATTTTCTAGATTATTTCACCTCTGGTAGTTTAAGGTTAGAGGAACACACACACACACACACACACACTCACACACTCACTCAAGTAGTTCCAAACTTTTGATTTGCTCCTCACTCAACAGAATGCTCCAGCCTGAGACCTCTGAACCATAGAGATGAATAATGCAGGGTCCAATGCAAATATGAGGGGAAGACTTTTCAAATTGTGTTAGTTTGGGTTGTTATGGCTTGAACACCATGACTGTACTTCAGCTTGCTTGTATTAGCAATTATTATGACTGACAAGCTGGCATTAAAGTAAGCCCAAAGGGAAGTCGTCCAAAGGAATAGCCAATAAGCAATGTTTATGTGCCACAGTTTGCGTGTGTGTGTGTGTGTGTGTGCGTGTGTGTGTGTGTGTGCACTGCGTCTGCTTGTTTGTGTGTTCGCAAGAGATTTCCTTTAAATGAAGTCTGACCTTTTGCGGGAGGACAGGCCTGCCTTGAAATGGCAAGTTGTTTATTGAAGTGCCTCCTCTACACCCATCGCGAGCTCAAACAAATCACTACTCATAATGTGAAAACAGCATACAAACACCTCGGGGGCCGTGTGTAAGATAGCGGTCTGGAATTTGTATTGCTGACGGACAAACTTAAGCAACTTGGAAGCCAGTCAAGATGACGGCGCTTGTAAGTTCTCTCAATAAAACGGGCTGTTTGGATTGGGTTCCTCCACCACTTTTAATAGTCCTATAAAAGATGTAATTTCAACAAATTTATTTCCTTTATAAGATGGTTAAGAATGACAAAAGCAAAGTGCTCCATGATGTAGAGATCATAACATTATGTTCCAAATGCATCACATAGGATGTATCCACTTACAGCGGTTTTATTTCTTTACAATATCCAGTTCCTAGATTACTAAATAAAAATGCACCATTCTGCGTTTATTTTGTGATGGACCGGCTGCTGAGCCGCAAAGGAAATGATGTGATGTTCTTTTCAATGATCTGCTGGGTGTGGATCTTAATTATAAACCCTCAACTGTTTTTGCGTTTCCCAGGACCTGAACGGCACGCTGAAGAGCTTGTTGTCCGAGTGGTTCTCCGTAGGTCTGCTCCGGCTGGAGAGAATCACCTGGCAGTCCCCCTGCGATATCCTGCAGAGGATCAGCCAGTAAGGCCATTCGTGTGTTCCCCTCCTTCGGGTCACCGCAGCCTCTCCTCATACACTGACATCCTACAGCGCAGCACTGGAAACGGACCCTTTGCTAAACACTTGAACAGCGATTGTCCAATCAGACTAACGGACCATCGCAGATTTTTGTAGATCAATCCAAACGGGGGTTAGCTAGAATTACACATGAAACAAATGTAAGATCCAACTGTTATCACACTAGCTCTACGCCGCCTGTTTCAGCTGGAAACATTACAAAGTCCTCCGGAGGTGGCATTGAAACCAAATCTCCTAATCTGCCAGCAATAGTTTTTCCATGAGGAAAAACGATCTGAAATGCTGCTTCTGTCATCTCGTCTGAAATCAAGGATCTGGTGTTTTAACCCTCCTGTTGCCTTTAGGGTCAATTTGACCCGATTCAATGTTTAACGTCTCTAAAAAAATTATTGACATCTTTTTTTAAATTCATATTTCATGACTTTTCCTAATGTATTGGGCACAACTGGGTAAACATAACTTTCACATGATGATATGTTTTCATTGTCCTGTACAATTTGACCCCAGGGTGTTTTTCACTGTGTAAAACATATAAGAAATATCTGTTTTTTTTTATATATTTAAAGGGCTGTTTAGGTAGTCAACAAACACATACACTTAAACTTGGAAAACAATATGAATCCTAATAATTTTCTCTAGATTTTCATTGCTGTGGTTAAATTGACCCCAGGGCTAAAAGATGTTAGTGAATTTGAAGGTAACAGGAAGGTTAAAAATGTAATTTTGAGCACTAAATGTGCCCCGCTGTCACTGTAAACTGCACGTGTACGATACGACATGAGGAGATGGACGGGTGTAGCAACAGTAGTGAAATGAAACCTGAACGCCTCCCCGTCGGCCCTCTGCCAGGTACGAGGCGGTGCATCCGATCAGGAACTGGACGGACCTGAAGCGCAGAGTCGGGCCGCACCGCCGCTGTTACGCCTTCACCCACGCCGCCATGCCCGGAGAGCCCCTGGTGGTTCTCTATGTGGCCCTCACTGAAGACATCTCTGACAACATCCAGGTGAGAATCAATAGCTGCAGGCTGTCGTAATGGTTCGTCTCACTTTACCTCACCTCGGGGGATAGTTAAACATCCGGGATTTACTACTTTGTTCCTCTTCCCAGCTGACTAATGGATTATTGCTGTGTGAAAAAACAATACAGAGACCTTTAAACTGCACAGCCCCTCTGGGAGCAGCCTCCGCGGCGCTGGCTTCCTTTACTTGTTATTTACAGTGAGGAAAAGGTGCTTTTGACAAGCTTGCAGCTTGAGAATATTCCATGGTGTGAAGTACCGCCATGACACCCACCGTTTGGCTCCAGCAGCTCTGGCACAGCGACGGGAGGCTGCAGCCGCGTAGCCACACTGAGAGCAGGCTGCCGTCTGGACGGGCGACGCACAATCTGCCCGAGTGACCCCACCGCAACGTCTCTCTCCCCACAGAGTATCGTCCGCGAGTTCGCCACGCTTGACTCCGAGGAGGATGTGAATAAGATAAATGCAGCCATCTTCTACTCCATCTCCTCCACCCAGGCGGGCCTTCAGGGGGTGGAGCTGGGCAACTACCTCATCAAGAGGGTGGTCCGTGGACTACAGGTGAGTGTGTGTGTGTGTGTGTGGGGGGGGGGGGGGTAGTGTAGCGAACAGAACTGTGGAACGAGGATTGGATGTTGCTGCATTTGATTATTCTAATTGAAGTTTTCAAAATGTATTCTTGCTCTCCATCGTTTGAAACCCCGACCTCGGCATGAACCGCACATAGATGGATGGATGGATGGATTCTTTATTAATCCCGAGGGATGTCATCTTTGTTGAAATTACCCTTTTATTTCAAAATGCAACAGTGATGAACATAATAATACTGCTATGTTTTGATAACGTTCCTGTTTTGTATATCACCTCATTTGATGCTGATAGTTTTGGCTTGTTTCATATGTATATTTTGTGCTTGTAGCTAAAATTAAAGCCATTGTAAAATACTGTAATATAATCCCTTCTACGTGAATTCCTGTGAAGACTTGGCTCTGATGGAACATACGGTGAGGTTGTGTAAACCTTGGTTATCTCTAAATACAATACACTTATCTGTGAAGCGCTTACACCACCCTCTCCCGTCGAAGCTCCATCCCTCCTTATCATTTACAGTGCCTGGATACAGCTGTTAACTCCTGCTCAGCTCCTCCGCTCCTCCCCTATGGTGTAGTAGCAAAGAGTGTTGTGACTCTCCTCCACAGGATGTTTCATCTGTATGACTGGCACGCGGAATTCAATTAAAAGGCTTTACGGTGGCCTTCAGGTGCGGCACAGCTGGCACCGCGCTATTCCGGTGAGAAACGAAGCCGTGCCAGGCAAGATTTCTTTTGTTTGATTGCTTTTCAAAAGTTTTCATTTGGGTCCCAGTGCTGAATCATAAATATCCCACTTGTTCCAGCACTTGCTTTTACACGCGTGATTGCGTACACACAGACAGAGCTTTATACACTAGACGGGCAGTAATGAAATCTCATCCATCCCTGTCAATAAGCGCAGAAGAGCCCTTCACGTCGGGCCACTCCAGCGAGCTCTGGTTAAACGATTGGATGATTGAAAGGAACATCAGAAGCCACTCCAACAGATGGGAAGTAGCTCTTTACAGTGTATCCTCATAAAAAAGAAAACAAGGTTTCAAAGCTTTAAGCTGCTCCGAGCCACTTTAGTTATTCCAGCAACGGGCTGTTTTGATTGGTGCGAGCTTTTCACTCATTGCCCTTTTTATTAATAGCAGCATGCGATTCAGTGAGCTCAGCAGATGTTGCATTTTCTGTTTTAGTTTGAGGGGCTATTTGTGTCCAGTGGAAAGTAGGTTGTATTGTCTTTGGTTTCAAAATGAAAAAACAAGTTGGCGATTCATCAAAGTTGATATTTTGTGCTTATTGTTCCCAGCTAGTGAGACATTTTAAATCACAGTGAATTTAGTTTTAACAGGCTTTTTCACTATCTTGCTCTTTCTGGGTACCAAGCCAGAGACGGATAAAAAAAGATGAATTATTACATTTCTATAGCAGAAGAATTGTTAACATTGTACAACGGATTCTGTTTGTTAAATGTCGCTACAGGATTCTGGCTTTTTATTGCAGTATAAAATACAGTTTGGTGCCTTTTTCTGGATTCTTTTATTCAAAGCCCTCCCTTCAGTTTAATTCATTATCTCATGACCCTAGCGGGGGTCAAGCAGCTGACCCCGACAGTGTAAGTACAAGGCTCTCGCCGAAAACACAACACAAACTTGTACTCTGTCGAGGGCTGGGCTTTCTGACGGGGCTTAAAGTAAAGGTGAAGAGGACAGAGGCGCAGCCACAGAGGGACCACTACGATGATGGATGGATGATAGAGTGGAGAAGAAAAGGTCACAGCGTGATTTAAGGTGAAGGGAAGAGGTCTTGCTTGTCTTTGTAGATTGGATCCTCGAGCACACGTCTGGCACTGCTCCTCCTTTTCCTCTGTATCCTTTCCTCCATGATCCTTCCTCACCTTATTTCCACTCCCCTCTTGTCCACCCTCCTCCTCCTCCTCCTCCTCCTCAGTCCCTAGGGAGCATCCGGGACTTAAAAGTAGAAGTTGGAGTGAAAAGGGCGCGATCACGATACAGTAGAGGAGAAGGAAACGCAAGGGGAGAGTCGGCGGGGCGTCGGAAGTGAGAAAGCTGGATCCTGAAGTGAAGGCAGGGCCAAATCAAGGATGATGAAGAAAAAAAAACAATGTCGCAAAGCAGCGTGTCCCTCAGGGGTCGTCTGACACCTCCACTTTTATCTGCCGTGACTTTCACTCGTTTGCCTGCCACATCGCCGAGTCACTTATCAACCCAGACGGCTGAGTGCAACAATGGGCAGAGGAGGGGGGGGGGGGGGGGGGGGTGTTGTGTGGTCGAGACATGGCGGAGAGGCGAGTGAGGGAAGAGGACCGGTATTAAAGGTGAGAGTGCAAGGGATTGAGGAGATATCAGAAGAAGACGGAGGGACGGAGGGAGGGGAAGCGGGGTATCATCCATCTCCATCAGCCAGGCACGGTGGCGAAGCAATGGAGTTGATTTGAAGGCTGCAGACTGAGCGCAAACAACAATAAATGTTGTTTTGTGTCCTGATACTGAGGCGGAGTGTTGTTTCTCCCTTGTTTCTAGCGCTGCAAAGCGTGCGCCCTCTGCCTTCTGCTGAAGATCAAATCTCTCCCGTGTCTTCTCGTCCCCTTCCCCCCCGCTTTGACTTTTGTTTACTTCTCTTCTTCAAGCTGCTTAAAGCAAGTCGAGGCAATCTTCTGTGTTGAAGCGTCTCCGCAGGCATGCAAATGGTGCTGCGACTTTGTGTTTCCAAATGGGGGATTTCAAAAAGAATATTTGTAACTCTTAAATGCACGAATGTCTTGAGAGACCCGCTCCATATTTAACACAGATTGGGCTCCATGCAGGCGTTCGGGGGCCTAGTGGAATAGACGGGGCCGTATCCATCACGCTTCCTAGCATAAAGAGGTGGTCCTTGTGAAGTACTAAAATTACCAGCATGGTGAATAAAATACATATCAGTAAGTGAACAGGTCCAATAGGCACAAGTCGGTCTGCTTTCAGAGTCTCTGCAGGCTCCTTTTAAAGTGGCTCACAGCTTATTCAACAGATGAGTACACCACGAGAGACTAACTCCTAGCATCAGGACCATCGATGTCACTATAGTTGCTATGAGCTTCATCACAAAGAGAGCATTATTCTTATTGCATAGCGTGTTGTGTGATTAACCAATCACACCTTCTGTCCCCCCCTGCCTGCAGAAGTTTCCTAATTCACCAGGATGTGTAGGCAAAGCTCTCTGGGAATACTCTCCCAATGTTTCCGAGTGTACGTCTTGAAGCATACGTCTGAGCGTTAACTCTCTCTCTCTCTCTCTCTCTCTCTCTCTCTCTCTCCTCTCATGTCTTCCAGAGCGAGTTCCCTCACATGGCCCAGTTCTCCAGCCTGTCTCCGATCCCGGGTTTCTCCTCCTGGCTCCAGGGTCTGCTCAGCCAGTGCAAGAAGGAAGGCCGCGGCTCCGACCTCCTCTCGGAGCAGGAGTGGAAGGAGGTGGAGCACGCCACCGGCTCGGCCCCGGGGCCCGCGGCCGCCGACGCCCTCCGCAAGCTGGTCGCCACCGGCGAGTGGGCGCGCTCGGAGCGCCTGGCGCGCGCCCTGGAGCCCGTCCTGATGCGCCTGTGCGCCTGGTACCTCTACGGGGAGAAGAGGCGGGGCTACGCTCTCAACCCGGTGGCCAACTTCCACCTGCAGAACGGCGCCACCATGTGGCGGCTCAACTGGAACGCCGACACCAGCCCCAGGGGCGTGGAGAACTCCTGCGGCGTGATGGTGAACTATCGGTACTTCCTGAACGACACGTCGAAGAACAGCGCGCTCTACCTGCAGAACAAGGTCATCACGGCGTCGGAGCAGGTGCTCGCGCTGGTGTCCCAATTTCAGAAGAGCAGCAAACTGTGAGAAGGAGACGAGGACCAATCCTCAAATACAAATCTGTGCGCTCCTCTGGCACTTTATCGTCAGTCTGCGTTAACTGGCAAACGTATTGATTTAACATTCGGCATATTATTAAAACAGCTTCAGAGACACTGAATGGACGTCGGCTCACATTACTTTTTAAATTTAAATTAGAACATTTCTCAGATGACGGCTCTCATCCCGTCCTCTGAATGCTTAAGTTCGGCTGCTTGCCTCATTGGGTTTCTGGCGGGAGCCGTTTGATATTGCGTAAGTGCCTCTCGGGCTGAGAGAGCGGAGCTAACGAAGCACGAGGCATCTATCAATGCTTTACCGTGTTCCTGGATAACAGTGTGTGTAATGGTGAGAGCGGAGCAACGAGGGGGCGCAGCTACTGGAATAAATGACGATTAGATTCTTTCATTTGGCTGAACTGTCTCACTGCAAACGTGTGGCTGACGGGGAGGGAGTTTGAGTGTCTTTCTTCGTCTCAGGCAGGGTTTATGCAGGGTTCGTACGGTCATGGAAAACCTGGAAAAGTCATGGAATTTTAAAATGGTCATTTCCAGGCCTGGAAAAGTCATGGAAAAAACTTAAATCACAAAAGTTTTGGAAAAAGTCATGGACATTTATTGTAATCACATGTTCATTTACGCCAAGTACGCTCTTAATACGTAAAATGTTCTAAATGTTTCATGTTTTTACCAAGATTTCAAATTTGGTCATGGAAATTTGGTTTAAGGTCATGGAAAAGTCATGGAAATCCATCGGCCAAAATGTGTAAGAACCCTGTTTATGGACACCTTCTTATTCCCACTAAAGCTCAATACACTCAAGAATGAAAGGAGCATGAAATCAAAGAGTAGAGATATTTCATTTCAGACGACTCTAAACGAAACGGCATGTCCGACTGTCCTCGTTCTGATCCACTGGACTGGACCCTCCTGGTGCCTCGTTCACATTGCTTCATTTCCTTTGATAATTTTACACACACACACACACACACACACACACCTCTCCGACGGCTCCAGAGAGCCATCGCCGGTGTTCTCGCTGCTCTGTACAGGTGCCAAGCAGCGCTCATCCCAGCCCACACGCCATTGTTGTGAAATAATATATCAAAGCAAGTTGACTGTGAAATGACATTTCATCTCTCCAAGGAGCCAAACTTTCTGTTAGTTTTTTTTCCCTCTCCACACCATCTGTATTCACCCCCCCCCCCCCCCACACACACACACACACCCTTTCCTTCCTCCCCCTGTGCTGCTCTGTGTCCTAGAAACTAATGGAGTGGGAAATAAAGTTGAAGTAAATGGCTAGATTGATGGCCGTAGGAAGCGGGAGGAGAATAAAGAGGACAGTTGTTTAAAGGATGCCCTTGACTGACACTAAACGTGTCTCTGGAGACATCGGAGACGATAAGGGGCGCCTACCCCCCCGTGTGCCTGGGGACACATAAGAGAGCGACGCCGTCTCAGAGTATGGCGCATGCGTCCATGGGTTGCCAGGGAAACAACCATGATATATGCCACGCTCGCTGACGGCTTGTTTTGAGTAACCGTTGCCTAGAAACGAGCGATGGTGTTGACAGCACTGAGTGCTTTGGGTCAGAAGTCCTGCAGCTTTTTGAAACTTTTTGAAACTATTATTCAAGTAATTACTTTTTGATGGTCGAAAGTCAGCCGTTTCCCTTCGGAAGTATAAAAAGACAAATTGCTCACACAGCGAGAGCCGTTCAGCACTGAACTATGATTTATGAATGCATGGGGTCCCACAAAATGAAATAAAAACTAACTTCTGTGGATGCTTATAAGGACGGGTCCACTTTGCTCGTGTTGAATGCAGAACATTTTAAAATGAATGGAATTTAAATAAGGACTTCAAATTGTGATCTGAAATCAAATGGCAGTAAAATAGCGAGCCGTGTGAACGCTTTGTGTGGAGACATACTCTGATCAATGGTTTTCTTATTGCCGTAGCGTGTACTTATACCAGTCTTCATTTCCATCTAATCAGATAGCAGTTGTCACATTTCCAGCTCAGCACATGCTGATAATGGATTCACAGACACGCTCAATATTTTAGCGCTCTGTTGTCTGACATGTCTTTGAGCCAATACTTTACAAAAAGCAGCACAAGACCAGATTAGAAGCTGTGGAAATTCATAGCTGGTCTAGATATAATTCAGTAATTCAGAGGATCCAATTATTAAGGGGAGTGCACGTGTGCCTGGCGGTGGTGCATTTCATTTTATGTCTCATTTGGAGGAAATTGACTTCCAAATAAAGCTAATCCATTTGTTACCGACCAGCGGCCCGACAGGTCGCAGGGAGACGGGAGAGTGGCGGCCGTGGCATTTTCATGTTTAATTCCCCCCCGATAAGGTCTGAGACATAAAAGCCTTTTGTCTATCGAACTGGATCGTTAAACTGATATGTAGCATTTCATAATATATTAGAAATGTGTCAATAATACAAAAATGTTAAGTGAGTGGGAGCAAAACATGCGGTATTCCCCCCCAAAAAATTGACAGTTAATTGGCCAATATATTTTTTAATTTTAATTTTAAATGAGTTCTATATATTCATAATGTCACTGAGCTGTTGATCAAAGAGTTCAACAAGTTGTGTTTTTCTCCCAAATGAGATGCTTCTGTCTCATGTCATTGCCCTGAAGCACTTGAATGTATTGCATGGTATGGATAGAGCAGTGGTTCTCCAATGGGGGTAGTGAAGGCCCTTAGGGGGTACTATATATTCAAAATGCGCCTTCATTAAAAAAAGCCTTTGAAAATAGTTATTTAATAAATATTCAATAACACATTAGTGTAAGTTCATAAACTGAATTGTATGTATTCTATTTTATATGCAAAATGCTGCGTATTACATATTTTCTTTCAATCTAAAATGCTTTGCAAGAAATATTTCACAGGAGGTACATAACTCAAAAAAGGTTGGGAACCATTGGTATAGAAAACAAACATTGGCAGCGAACACAAGCAAACCAAGTGGGTCCAACATTCCCTGTGATCAGGAAAACCTTTGGTGGCCTCAAAGGCAAATATGACATATGAAATAAATGTCACAAAGGAAAACTAAACATGAGAACGTGTTTCACTTGTTAGATGGAAATCTTCCACGTCAGCTGTATTTTCTCGGAACCATCAACTTGTTGTTCCCGCCAACGCGCAGTGAGCCGCGACCTTCGCTAAGTACCGAGAGAAAGAGGAATTGTTACTTTTTATTACGATAGAAAATCCACCGAACCTCAACCACGCTTAACGTAAATGTTTTGTGTTTTGTAACAATTAAAGATAACGCTTGGGGGGGAAAACACACACTTTGATATTGTTAACAGAATAGTATTCAACCCTAAAACATGCCGATCTGTTACATCAGGACTGTGTGTGTGTCGTGGGATTTGATTAGCCAGCAAAAGAAGCTGCCATCATACTTTAATATAAAAGTTATAAACATACTGATTGGTGATCAAAGGTGTGAGACATCCCCTGATACCTACCAGAGCTTCAACCTGAACTTCAAGCTGGTAAGGAAAGGATGGAAGTTTCTTCTGTGAAATAACCAAAAGAGCTTAAACTTTGACAAAAGATGTTAGGATCCAATCACTCACAGACGGATGATTATAGAAACAAGATGTAGGGGCCTTTAAACGGCATAATAGACACGTCAACAGTTTGGAATAAATGATGACGGACGTAGACGCAGAGTTTCCAGACCTGTGAGCTTTTTTGTGGGTAGAATACGGTAACAAGTGGCCCGGTACAGTGGGGAAAACAAGTATTTAGTCAGCCACCAATTGTGCAAGTTCTCCCACTTAAAAAGATGAGAGAGGCCTGTAATTGTCATCATATGTAGACCTCGACTATGAAAGACAAAATGAGAAAAAAAAATCCATAAAATCACTTTGTCTGATTTTTTTAAGAATTAATTGGTAAATTCCTCGGTACAATAAGTATTTGGTCAATAACAAGAGTTCATCTCAATCCATTGTTTTCCCCACTGTATATGCATGTATGTTATCTGCGGTCACGTATAGAACGTCTAATTCCATGAGATGTAGACTCCGATTGTTGAGTTTATTGAGTTGTAAAATGGGTGTTAGGAACACAAGCCTTTCTACGAGTCCAGTAGCAATCAACACGTTAAAAGGGGCCGTGTTAATGGACAATGCTCCACTAAATCAAGACAGAGTGCCGACATTAATGGTAAATGTTAAATACAGCTCGTATAACTAACGACGGGCCGACCTACTTTTCGGTAACGTAAAGTCAGTAAAGTGTGTCTGGTGTGTTGTTAATAACAAAGAGTCATTTATGTGGTTCAAAGTCAAAGTGCTTGCTGTTTTTAAGGCGTGAGTGCAGGTTGAGGGATGTGTCCGCTGAAATGTTATAGGGTGAGGCTTTTTATTGTAACCCTCTCTCCTGACATTTGAGGGAAATCAATGCATCCCGCTTCTTTGGCATGAGTCGTTTTTTATGATGAGGACTTTTGCACACATTCTCTAAATGTCACCGTGTGGTCTATTCACAGCCGTGTTTGCGGGTAAGTGATGGTGTGTGGCAAGGGGGATTTTCAGTTAAAACTGAAGGGAGGAAACAAACTTCTCAAAGGCTGGTTTTACCTGCAGGCCATTGACTGATCTGTGTGTGTGTGTGTGTGTGTGTGTGTGTGAGTGTGTGTGTCTGTGTTAATTCATTCTTCCTGGTTGCTGTCGCTGGCCCTCCTTCATGCTTCTCACCTCACATCATCACCATTCTCCACCTTCTCCGCCCCTTGGTGACCCGCCCCTGCACCCACGGCCCATCCAATCCCATGGTCTGTCTTCAAAGGGCTTCACGGTTTTACGAGCAATCAGGACACATTCACACACACACACACACACACACACACACACACTCGCACACACACGCACACACACTCACATACCTACACACACACATTCCACATGTGCATTGCCACACTCTTGCAGGGATACATGCTGCCTTTTAAATCTTCCCAGTTTTTATGCAAGATGTAACCTTAAGAGGGCAGCAGAGTGTCACTCATACACACACACACACACACACACACACACACCTACACACACACACACACACACACACACACACACACACACACACACACACACAAAGAAACACCTTCCTTTCTTTTCTCAATTCCCATACCTCAAACATACCTTTATTTCTCTCTCTCTCTCCCCCCCCTCCTATCTCTCTCTCCGAAATTCTGTCTCAGTTGCGGAGTGAGTTGGAGATTGACAGATCTGCGATATCTGGTTATAGGCTGTAATTAAAACTAATTTGGCTTGCTGATGGCATTTTCCGCCCCCCCCCCCCCCCCCCCCCCCTTCACTTCATCCATTGCAATTAGTCAGTATTAGCTGACCTGACGTCTTGTATCAGATTAGGTTATTGAATGAAAAAGAGGTAAACAGACAGAAGTAGTGGTGGCATCACCCGAGGGTGAAAGACACTCCAGGCATGAAATGATTGAAATGAGAATGTGAAAGCTCTCTCTCTCTCTCACACACACACACACACACACACACACACACACACACACACACACACACACACACACACACACACACACACACACACACACACTAACCGTTCCCCTAAATCACAGCGACAGTGTTCCATAAAGCGTTGAACAGAAGTTAAAGAGCATAACATACTCGGCTGGCTCTGTAACTGCTCATTGATAAACAGATTGAGACACAGAGGGGGTGATTACTCACAAATCACCCTTCATATGTCATGTGCTCTTCCTTCTCTTCATCCTCAGCTCTAGATATATGGACCACCTGGACATGTGTGGGAGCACATGTCTGCCAGTCCTGCTGCTTATATATAGTGCCCCCCCCCCTACTGTGCATGAGTCACATTTCCCAAACTTTTGACAGTTGGGAAACAAACCAGATGTTGAGAGTTTTAACAGAACAGATGCTCTCACACACATTATGTGTGCTTGCTCTTTGTCTTCTTTAGACAAAGTTTAATGTAGTTAAGTTACTCCTCTGATTAGGAAAAAAGAAAAGTAAGATATTATGTTTACAATTTACTTGGAGAAATATGTTCAATCTTCTTGCCACTACCGATGATCCACAATGTAACCAGAGCACCAGCTACTGCATGTAAATAAATAATTGGCAGATATTTGGTCAGAAAGACTCCATGACTCAATGATCAGATGAATGCTCTATTAAATTGATGTAAAGGACAAACTCAAGTTAGTACAACTCATCCTGACAGGTTCATGGATCTATGTACCAATTTTTATGACAATCCATCCAATAGCTGACAAGACGTCACAAACATTTCAACCTGACGATAACACAAGCTGAAAAGTCTGGGTATCACCAACGCTATCAGGATTCATCCCTAGGAACGCTGCACAAAATCATTACTGGCAATCCAGCCAATATTTGGGTCTGGACCAGAAGGATTGAATGGACTGACTGACTGACAGGCGGACGCTGCTGCAAGTGTGGCTAAAAAAAGAATAGTCAAAAAGATGCAGCAGAGGCAAAGATATTCTGACTTTTAATAGAGGTCAAGCTCCAACATCATTGACTGCCAAGCTGTGTCCTGCCCACCTCTTTAAGTCTTTAACACAGAAGCCCAAACTCAGATGCAGAAGTACAAACGTATCATCAATTAATGAAGCATCATAAGTAACGGTTAATGGGGACACGTTTGTTGTTGTTTTGTTTATTGTTTTATGTAAATATGTATGTGTGTGGATTTATGTGTGTGTGTGTGTGTGTAGATGTATATGGGTTTGTGAATGTGTATGTATTTGTATCTATATGTGTATATATATTTATTTAAACATTTATACATTTAATTTATACATTTATTTATTTATTTATACATTTATTTAAGCATTTATACATTTATGTATACATTTATTTAAGCATTTATTTATTTATTCCTATATTTATTCATGCATTTATTTATTTATACTTAAGTCATTTTGAGTCCTCCATATGTTTGTGTGTATATATATATATATATATATATATATATATATATATATATATATATAATATAAATATAAAATGTCTCTTATTTATATTAGTAAAAATAATATTTTTAAGATAATTTATGAATTCATGCTACTAATCAATGTTGAATTTAAAGCTTCACAGGTGTGATATGCATACATACCAGTTGAAACCTCCTAATTAGTTTTTAATGAATTTCAGCCTGTCTCTTTAAGATAGTCCTTTATTTGATTATTTGATGTAATACACAACACATGCAGAGAGAGAGAGAAAGAGAGAGAGAGAGAGAGAGAGCGAGAGAGAGAGGGGCTTTTCTTCTCTTCCACTGACAAGCTGAGTAATGAGTCAATGGCTCACGGTTTGTCTTTTACAGTCGCGGCGTGCCTCCCAGCGACCCGTTCAGGCCGCAGACCTCCTCTCTCTCTTCACTCTCGCTCGTGCTTCCGCAGAGTTATCTTTAAAACAACAACCCCGCTTTCCTCCATTTCCATGCCTCAGATGGGCTCACAGTGCACCCTCTCCGTCTCCCTCGTGTGTCTACCTCGCCTCCACCGAGAGCCGCATATTGAAAGGATGCGCGGTCGCACTCCATGACGCTGCGAGTCTCATTTAAATAGATGCAGCAGCTGGGCTGACACGCGGGCCTCGCCTCGTCGATCCACGCCGCTCTTGCAACAGCAGCGAGCGGAAGCCGAAAATGGTGTGACAAATTGCGTTTTTCTCATTTCCATTGCGCTGATTTATTCCTTCCCTCTGCCGCACTGCCGCCCATCAACACCACACTACCCGGCGCCGCCACGCGGCCGCCACTCCCCCATCCTGTTCCCCGTCTCGCTCGATCCTTTGGAGCGGAAGGCCTGTAGCTGTGGTAACGAGGAAGGTTAATTGGCCTTGCTGTGTCTTTAGGAAGCTGTATAGTGACGATAGGGGTGTTTGTGAGTGTGTGTGTGTGTGTGTGTGTGTGTGTGTGTGGGGGGGGGGTAATTTTCTCTGGCTGCCGACCTGCTTACCCTCTGCTAGTTTCAGGTCGGTCCTCCCCACTGAGAATCCTTTTTGTCGAGGCAGCGCGCCGACAGAAGGGATATTTTTGTGGAAACTTTCATACACACACGCCGACACCTCGCACGTTATTCAATTACTCAGGGGTCACACTTTGATACTGCTCGCCGTCAGAAAGCTGATTTGATTTGCATTTCCATGGAATGGTAGCACAAGTTAGGCAAAAATAAAAAAAGGAAAAGGAGACAACACGCTCAGGTGATGGATTACCCGTCTCCGGCTGCTCTCAAGACTCTCAGAGTTCTTTGTCTTCCTATAGTGAAATGATGGAGAGTGATGTTTACATGCTGACGGACGTTCTGCCTTCGGATCGTAATTGGGTTACGTTGTGAACACGGAACACAATAAACTGGTTATTCATATACACTCACAGCATCCGCGTTCCTGTAAGCTCAGCCAATCAGGATGCTCTCGCTTTGGTTTCTACGGTAGATATCTGGACTGGACCACTCTGTGGGAGATGAGACTGACAATACAGTTTCGTAGTGTATTATTGAACAGTAGAGCGTTAGGCTTTCACTTTCACTTTCACATGACGCTGCTGATCATCGGGAAAGCCTCATCACACAAACTTCGACTTTTAATCACAGTAAATGTAGTATTTATGTGTTATTGCCCTGTGCAGGAAAGGGTTGTGAGGTCAAAGCAATTTATTATTCCTCATCTGTCTCTTTCTTCCTTTTTGCCCCAACTTTAATCAACACAAACGCCCCCATCTTCTCTATTTCCACTCAATCTCAGCCACTTCCTTCTTTCTCCGTTTCTCCGCGGTCAGTCGGACCTCTCCAGGTGACCGATGAGCGGGGCCATCGATCACTATAAACTCAGCCTTTTACACTTAATGAAATCCCTGTTCGCTCACACGGTATGCAAAGTGCGAGGTGGAGCCACACCAACACACTCACACGCATATGGAAGTCGAGTGTTGGTGGGATCTGGATTAAATCAATACCAGTAGAGAGGGATGGAGGAGCAGACAGACGGATGGATTCAGCGGAGCATATTCATGTGTTGCACTCAACACTGCTGCTTATTCACCATCCAGCATCTGTTGGCTTTCCCTTCCTGACTTCTTGCCCATGTCTCGCTCCGCCTCTCCGCATGTTTTTGACCATGCCGTTCATGAATGATATCAAGGAGCCTTTGATTCGTGCTGAGGTGTCCGGATGAATCCTGAGTGCCATAATGTATTAAAGACCTTGATGACAGGCCTCAAGGTTCTCAATTAACAAACATGATGTACACAAACAGAGCAACTAATATCACTGGAGGTATATACTGTATATATATATATATATATATATATATATATATATATATATATATATATATATATATATATATATATAAAGAGAGAGAGAGACCTCCATATAGACCTGCAGTGCAACACATATGCTCTGCTGAATATCTCTCTCTCTCATTCTCTATATATAAATCTCTCTCTCTCATATATATATATATATATATATATATATATATATATATATATAGAGAGAGAGAGAGAGAGAGAGAGAGAGAATGCAGGACAAATGTATTATATAATATATTCCCTAGTTTAACAAGTCAATAATGAATAAGAGAAGCATTGGATGCCATTGAAATATTGAACATATTGCATTGATATTGCAGCATAGAGCAAGTGAAACTAGTATATCTTTGATATTAGTGGATATTAGTGGTGATTGTTGAGAATGTATCGTCTATATGTCAACAAACTGTTGTTTATGTTTGGAAGAAGATGCCCCCGGTCATCTCATTTTACTTGATACATGTCAGTATTGGATTATTTTTGGGCTGATCCGATCTGCTGCACCTAACCTTGTGTGGAAAAGATGCTCATATATATATATATATATATATATATATATATATATATATATATATATATATATATATATATATATATATATACACACAGTATATATCCATATATATATATATATGGATGTTTTAAATGTGGTTTGAACATTTTCTTTTCTTCCCTGTGCCTTAAAACATCTGAAACCACAGATAGGAGATTTGAAATATCGGATTAATAACGGTTGTCAAGATATCTTAATGACTTTTACATGTTTAAATGTTCTTTTTAATCTCTCAAACACACACTAGCTTTTTATCATGTATTTTTACTCTTAGTTTTCTCGAAAGACAAAACACACACACAAAGACACACACAGACACACACAGACATGCATTAGAGCGCAGCCTTGAAATGGAGGACCATAGGAACATTAATGGATCTAAAATAATATGTACTAACAGTATTTGGATGAAATGGTTCTGGTAACCAGAAGGGATCTGCTGAAAGGCAAACCTTCCTCCACAACCATGCCACCAATAGCTAGCATCCGCCCACATGCATGTTAATTGGCTGCATGGAAACATATCTAAATTTCAAATTTAAGGAAACTGTTGGCACTAATCGAGTCTGTGCTGGTGGAGGATTTTGGAGGCGAGAGCAGAAGGCTTCCACCCAGCAGCTGTCCCCCGATGAGTGCTAATACGCAGTTCAGGTAGCCAAAAGCAACCACACCATCATGCTTCCCCAGACCGGTTTGGGCAGGGAACAGAGGACTTTAAAGCCTCGTCCTTCATGAAACCACACAGGCCGTGCCAACATGCATCAGCAGCGATAATAAGTAATAATGTTACATACGTGGATAATTTAAAAAAAGATACTTTGATGCATAGGAGAGGGCACGTGGCACTAATGATCACCGCTGTATCCTGTAACCTCTAAAATGTCCGTGTGATACTCTTCCCACTGCAGCTACACTTCCCCTGGAGGAGACTCAGCCGACCAGGACCGGGGTCGGAGCGCTCTGCGGGAGGGAGGGCCAGTCCCAGTGGGGAGTCCTCTCAGGTGGAGCTGGACAGGGCTGGCTATGAGATGAGAGATACAGAGAGTGACCAAGAAGGCCAATCTCTCTCAGAGGAGAGGTGGTGGACTGAATGTGTCCCTGGTTCAAACCTGTCGCACAACATCAGTAAACCTCCCAAATGATTACGCCTTCATTCATTCTTAGACATTCTTTACTTCTTTTCGTTCGGGAGGCATCACCACCCACAGCGACGGCCGCCTCTTCACTGCAGCTGCGCAGGGCGAGCCACGCCTCTGGATGTGGCTTGTGACTGTGACTGGGTGTTAATGACAGGGAGACACATTGTCCACTGTGGCGGATGCTGAGGTGAGCGAATCGGGGTTTTCTTATGGTTAATTAGCGATTAGTTTACACAGACGGCCTCTTTTGTTTGGAATCGAGGGACGAAGGGAGCGTTGCGGTGTCGCCTCAATGCTAAATGGGGAGTAAACAAGAGCGTGGGTTGTACTTTTCATGTTAGACTCAACAATAAAACAGCAACAATGGGGACCACAGCTGACGAGACCTGTTTTATGGGTTATGTGCATCATGTAAAAGTGCTTATTCTTACAGATATGTGTTGACATTTTAAATGGTAAATATAAGTTTTTTTTATTTTAAATGTATTTAACCAGGAAATGCCTCATCGAGATTAAACATCTCCTTTACAAGAGTGTCCTGGCCAAGACGGTAGCAGTAGCACGTCACACAAAGTGTCAGACAATAAAAAAAACTGTGAAAGACAATATAAAAAACAAAATCACAGCATGGAATAAAACTAAAAACTAAGACTCAAGCTAACACAACCCAGCTCACACAGGAGCTGGGTTGTGTTAGCCTGAAGTTAAACCCTTCACTGCACTTAGAAACACAAAAGTACGCTCCGCAGCGCTGAGCCGACAGTAGCCCCGCCCCTACACCTCCTCTCTCTGATTTCATCCTGAGCAGAAGGCACCTTGAGGTCGCCTGATAGCCCACTGCTGGCGGGGAAGTATCAAATTATTTATGATCCAGCCGCTACAGACCCGATGCAATACAACTTATGGCCCTGCATTTATTTAAATAAAAAATACAACAACATCTCTCCCATAAAAGTCCTCCACGACACTGCACTTACATTTGTCAAACATGCTAACAATGTGTTTTGTTATGCAGACTGTGTTGCGGAGGATATTATTAAGTGCTGGGTTTTTATTTTACATATATGGATGCTCTACATTTTTTTTTCACTTTCTATTTGCCTTAAAACATCTGAGACCACAGATAGGAGGTTTGAAATAGCGGATTAATAACGGTTGTCAAGATATCTTAATAGCTTTTACATTCATGTTTAAATGTTCTTATTACTCTCTCACACACGCGCTAGCTTTTTATCATGTATTTTTTCTCTCAGTTTTCTATAAAGACAAAACACACACACACACGCACACACACAGACACACACACACACACACACACACACACACACACATACACAGACACACAGACACACACACACACACACACACAGACATGCATTAGAGTGCAGCCTTGAAATGGAAGACCAAAGGAACATTAATGGATCCATCAAGCCTCTCGCTGTCCTCCTCCCCAGCAGAGATACATCACAAACAACCTTGTTGCTCCTCTACTATGGACATCTTAGTCACTCTCAGGCAAAGCAGAGGAATAAACAAGTCTGCAGAAGAGAGAAAAGAAAAACACGTACAGTCTTGGAACCCATCGGGGTCCGATGACGGACACGCCTCTGAGGGCGAGGAGCAATATCTCTGGGGCCAAAAGACTTTGTTTTACTGTCGTTAACAGTCCGATTATCAATTTGAGATGTAAAACTGGAGCTGAAGTTGAGACCACATGTACGAATGGATTTTTCCCCCCATAGCAAGTTTACAAATTAATTTGGAAGCAATCTAAATCCAAACCATCGTCAGACGATAACTGGATGGTTCCCAGATTGCATGTCACCTCTTTTTCTCTCCACTCAGACGGCGGACCTGTGTTCCACTAAACACTGATCAAACGGGATTAGGATAGACTACACGGTCCAGAACCTAACGGTCTTTATTTGATTGAGCCTTCACAAAAACAGGCCTGACAAGGTTTGGCTTTGTGCATGCAACAAACGATAAATCACATCACCACCGCACGCTGTTGTAATGACACGCATCTCATTGGAGTCTCCCGGGGAGAAAAGCTGCTCAAATGAGAGTCGAGAGGCGCTGGGTGGCGTACGGCACACGCGTGGTGCAAGGCTGTCGGGTCGAAGGAGAAAGGTCACTGGTGGCGGTGTGTGTGTGTGTCATCGGGCCGCTTGATATGAATTATACAAACTCGATCAATTGGATCTCACTCAGAATTGAGGAAGAGTAATAAGTAAGAATAATAAAGGTCAACTTTTAGCTGTTCAGCGTTTACATTTTTTTTGTTAGCCTTTATTTAACCAGGTCGGTCCCATTGAGATACGATGACCTCTTTTTCAAGGGAAGCCTGGCCAAGACAGCAGCATGGAACAATTGCAACAGTCACAAGACACAACAGAAAACACACAACACAAATAAAATACATTAAAAAAGATAAGGCAACAGGACTAAAGTGCGGTATGAAGCCGCTCCAATTTCTCTCACGCGAGTCTTAAAAGTTTCAAAGTTGATGAGCTCCTTTAACTTGAGAGTTTTTTGCAGTGTATTCCAAGCAGCAGGTGCAACGGATTTAAAACAGTGCTTACCAAATTCAGAGTGAACTTTGGGCATAATTAATAAATAAAACTGGTTGGAACGTAAGCAATAACTGCTCTGGGATTTAAAGATGTAGTTACATAAATAGTGGGGGAGCAGACCCAAGATAGCTTTATAAATAAAAATATGCCCATGTATAAGGCGGCGTGCTGCCAGAGATGGCCACTCCACTCGAGCATATAAAAGGCAGCGGTGAGTGAGGGCTTTACAGCCAGTGACCAACCTTAATGCTCCATGATACACCGTGTCTAGAGAATGCAGAAAGTTTGCTGGGGCATTCATGTACAAGAGATCACGGTAATCAAGTACAGGGAGGAAAGTGGTAGCAATCAACTTTTTTCTGGTTAAAAAAGAAAAACAAGATTTATGACGAAAAAATAATTCCAGTTTCACTGTTAATTTTTAAAGATTTTCTACATGTGGTTTAAAAGAGTCGATCATCAAATAAAAAAATGCAACTTTTCTTTATACATACAGACACGTTTTTCCCATAATTCCCATATTCCGTTCTCCCCAAAATTGGTTTGTGTGACTGCTTAAATTCTCTGGCCCCTCAACGATCGTGTTCAAAATAAGACCAGAAACATTTCAGAAAGGAGATGAATGGACCAATCAGTCGGTTTTCACAGGATATTACAGACTATTTTCGCCCCATAGTAACAAAGTTCATTTAGACCCATTTGTTACAAACCACATATCAACCTATAATTCTGACCATGATTCTGAAACCAGAAATGTGTTGTCATAGCAACACACTCTGGCAACGTCCTAGCTTTCTTTTTCTTGTAATGCTAAATATGTCTCTCAGCCGGAGACTTTGGTCGTCTCATTTAGATATTTGCTGGTCACCACCCGTTTTGAGACATGTAAAAGTTTCACAAGTCACGAGTGGTTATATCGTAGAACAAAACTTTAAAATATATTCAACTTGTGTGAACCTCAGAGCTTATTTAAGGCACGTAATTCAATATCAATACCCAATCATGTAGTAAATCAGACAGACGTTACACTAGCCAATTGGCTCAAAGTGGGTCCTACAGTGTTTTTTTAATCTGAAGTCTTGAGATAGAGGTTGGGTGCAGTTCAACCAGGTTGTTTCACCCACAATGAATATATAAAACAGCTCAGTCATCTTCTCTACATAATATGCAGCAGGATGGAAACTGACCGTAAGCTCCAAACTCACAATGAGGACCTCTGCCCCTCAGCTAACAACGAAACCACACACATTACAATATACTTTCAAATAAAATTCTTTATATAGATTTTTTCTTCCTCATATAGCCCAAGCAATATCGTATATTTACAGATGCAGCATCACCGTTAATCATCAATAATAACTCTCATAGCAAAGTGGTTTGATGAGAAATCGTAATAATCAATTGAGTCGGCTTTAGATCATATTACCCGCTTTACAATTACAATAAATTTCATTTAGCTGACACTTTTATCCAAAGTAACTTACATTCAACCATGAGAGTACACACTCAAAAGAACAAGAATCAAGAAGGTACAACTTCTTCAAGAAAGCCAAACTAAAGCGATATAAGTAAGTATACGTACAGGTGTCTTTAATGTACAGTGGATTCTTTACAAAGTAAAAGTCAGTCATTCTTTATATAACGTGGTATTTCTGCACCGGTTAATATAATTAGCTTATGGTCAGATTACATTAAGTTCTCTAGTTCCACCACTTAAACTTTTATTACTGACATTCTGACGGGTATATAAAAAAGAAAATCACTCCCAATTTCTAAGCAACCATCTGTCAATTAAAAAAGAATATTCTATATATATATATATATATATATATATATATATATATATATATATATATATATATATGTTTGTTTTTTGTTTTGTATTGTATTGTGTTGTAATGTATATTTTGTGCAAGCACACTGAGAGTCACTTTACCAAGTCAAATTCCGTGTTTGTGCAAACTTACTTGGCCAATAAAACTGATTCTGATTCTGATTCTGATATCCTATGAGTTAAATCATACAGTAGAGGCACACACACTACTCGGTACTATTTAAAGCAATGTATTATTAATGCATTAAATTACATTTTCTAAAGTGCTGCCTTTGAGGTATTTGTATTTTTCCTTCCCAACTTGTGTTACAATAGCCTAAATTCATCTGAATATAACTGAATAACATTTAACTCTCTTTCACCTCTTCTTATTTATTAACCTTTATCTCACTTTCTCTCTCTCTGTTTCACGTTGTATGTATCAAATGTGTGTTTTTCTCTGCCCTTTTCTTCTTTACAGCCCACATTTTGCATTTTACTTCTGTTATATGGTAAAGAAAAACACCCCATTTACCCAGGATAACCCACCAATTTTACTTTTATTGGCATCTATTTTCTACCAAAGGTAAAAGACAAATCTTTCCACAGTCTGTTAATTTATTTAAATAATAATCTTGTGGAAAGAGACATCGTTGTTGCCACATATTATTCTTCAGGTGCTACTTTAGGGAACCATGATGGAAAGGAAATGGAGCAGTTTGGTCAAATATATGACTCCATCGATCAATCTCTCTCCAACTGTAATTCACCCAACTTTAATGAGGATAAACAATAAACGGCGATGTTAGTGTCGTCTACTTCCTTAAAGTGTGAGACAAATCCAGTTAGTCAATGATGAATCCGTATAGGATGAGTTAAGGGAGACAGGGAAAATCCTTGTCCTCTGGATGTACCAGTAGTGTCAATAGAAATGAGGAGAAGTCATGCGCTAAATGACTCATTATGATGTCCATGCATGACATCCAGCATTAGCATATCAAATCATGCTAGTTTGCCCCCTCGCCTTGAACTCGAGCCGCCCTCCAGCTGAAGCCGAGGGGAGCTGGTGCATGTTTGAATCTCAAATTTAGGGTAGGAAAGAAGAAAACACACCCCGGGGAGGCTTCACGCCTCACATATTCTCTCCTCTCTTTCCAACACCAGCAAAGCCATTAGCAAACTATTGAGTTGTTACAAAATGGCAAAATCATAATGGTATCAAATCAAGCTCCGGAAACAATGTTTGTGCCGGTACTGATACTTTCCATCTGTTTTCATTAAAATGAAAATGAGACAGCTCATCCATCTTTCTGCCAACGTGATTTCCCTGTGTAGGGGGCCAAGAATGTGAAAAGCATTCAATATCCAATATCCATTCAAATGACTATGCGGGTGGTATGTACAGTAGGTATTTCAATAAATTAACCATGACTGAGGTCGTGAAGACACACATTCCTCATGAAGATTGAATACGAATTTCAAAAAGTTAGTTTGGCTTTGAGAAGAAACTGTAGAAATCTTTTACATATTTTAATTCAAGTATAGCTGACCTCGTATAGCATATTGACACCAAAACAAAGAGAGGAATGGACACGCGAAAGGACAGAGTGTCACGTCATTCTCAAAAGGTTACCTGCGTTGCAAGCCTCCAGAAGTAGCGCTATTTTAAAGTGAGTAATTGTTATATTTTAAAATAATTCTGTTCTTAAGGGACTTCAACCTTTGCCGAGCCCTGTGAGGCGTCCCACACGGAGCCCTTCTCCCATAGGGCAACTAATACAAATTAAATTGCAACACCCACCGGCCTCTGGATGATTACTTCAGTGGAAAATGTTACAATCCTCATTTCTCCTTGTGATAAATGTCTCTGCAGAGTTGTCTTCAATTTAACGTTGAATTTAATCTCTATATTTGTGATCGGCGGTGATGAAACACGTGCAAGTTTTCGCCTCTTTTCCGGTGCGATGGCATTAAAGTGACTACATCATATACGTCAAATTGACAAAACCCTTTATTCCGGTGCCATCCGTCGCTACATGTCGTCAATGAACATGACACACCAGCCAACACAATCCAGGGATTGGACCATCGCTTATACAGAGTGTGAGCGCTCTGCGATGTTCATGTCATGGATAACATACAGGAGATGGCGAGTTGGGCTGCTGCACAATGTACAGCGAGGGGAACATTGGAGAGGAAGTGTGTTTGGGTGACAGAGGTGGAGGGGGGAGGGGCTGCAGGTAGAATCCAATGAGGTGTTATTACAAAGCAAAGTGATCACTGAGTAGGCCTTTAATCTCCTCGGGATTTTCCTTCGATTTCATCTTCTATTCCTCTTCTGCAAGAATAGGTCATCCTCTCCTTTGCTGCTCAGCCTCTTCCGCCCTTCGTCTTCCTCCTCCTTGGCGCTGGATCCTCTTTCATGAGCACCACTCTGCCGTGATCACGCGTCACTTTCAGAGGCAGTTCTGATCTTGTTGTCGTCCTCCTCTTTCCGGGCAGCTCGTCGTTTATCTCCGACTGAGCACGGAGAGTTTCCCAGAGGAAGGAGATCTCCTTTTCTTCAGTGTCCTCTTCCCTCTGCTCGTATTTGATGTCAGATTGGTCTTGTTTTGCATCTTTGTTCTTCATGTTTTGGGTATGAACAGCTGTCTCCCCGATGCTCTTCGTAGACTCTTATTTGAATTCACCGGTTGAATTCTTTCATGCTGCCGGATGAGTTACCACGCTCCTCCCTCTGGGCTGTTATAGCCGAACAAAGGGCTAGTTTTACGTGACCGAACTTGGAGAATTAACAGGACTTTATGTCTTTATTATATTACTAAATATTCATGAAGATTCAAATAATCATTGTGAGAGAGGTTATTTGAGAGTGGCACCAAACTCATAGTTATTGTTCCTTACACACACATAATTGCAGCTTTGGGTGTTTGAGGTGTGAGGATGAATACACACAAAGACTACGTACACATATGACTCAGTGCATGATGATAAAAGTTGTGAAGATAATAATGATGAGATTCGTATGGAAGCTCATTAACGTTTGTGTTCTTGTTGCAATTAGGCAGCTTAATGTCGATCTATTCTGCAATGAGGGGGTTTGATGGGGTGCTATTTTTAAAACATTGCATGTAAATTGGAAGAGCAACCTATCCTATTTAACATGCATATGGTTTTAGGGTCATACGCCCCTGATGATTGGTCGGTATGTATTGCCGTGGCTTCTTCTTCCCTGCGTGACATGATTTTACATATGTTGAAATAATTAACCGCCAGAATTTCATATGTTGTATGCAAAGTTGTGTGGAGTGTCAATGAGCATTATGGTGAGTAAAGAGGTGTTATCGTCTCCTGGAATTCCTTTTGTTATGTTTGCAAGACAGAGCTGACGTGCGAGAGTTAAAAACATGCTATACGTCTGCGTTACAGTAAGATTGCATGTTTGTACTGTTTGCTTTTAGACAATATGGTAAAGCAGTCACTTTCCATTCTCACCTTTATGCTCCTCTATATATACACGCGTGTTGGAGAGACAAGGAAGATGTAAACATTTCGCATGCCGAGAGGTGGGATTGGGTTTTTGAATGCCTCAGGCGATTTCTGCTAACAGTGATAAGTGCACTGTATTTATAGGTAAACTGGCTGTAAGGCTGCACCACATGATGTATAATAACCATCTGATTGATGCCAGAAAGCTCGAGTGGTTTCATGTGTTTTAGTGGGAGCAATCAATGGAGGACTAGAGCAGGCCTGCTTTCTCAACACGAGCCGTGCGTTATGTGAACACACCATAATGACAAAACAAATCAGAGCGCCGCAAAGTCTGAAGGGCAACCTTCGGGGGCGCACAGGTATGGATTTGAAAGAGCAGAATTATATTTGGTACAAAGGAGGTGAGAATCTTGAGAATATTGATGATTTTGAGCAGAAAGAACTTGTGCAATCAAGAGCAAGGCGGCTGAAGGGAAGCCGCTGTAACTGGAGCTTTATTGTCGGCGGTAGAAAATAAAGGGTTGCGTCCCGCAATGTGCTCCACGGGTCAGTGGCGTACGGAGACGTTATGGCTGGTGAGGCACCCACCAATATACCAATATACTAGTTTGTTTGCATGATATATGGTGGATGTGTTGACAAAGAAAACCTGTTAGAATTCTCCATGACACACGCACACACACACACACACACACACACACAAACACACACACACACACTTTGCACCTTTATGACGTACATCCTTTTTTGCACCCTTTTCTTCTCTTAGCCCCCTGAGTTTCCTACTCCAGCCTTGCTTGGATGATTTAAACTACACACAAACGCTACACTTACTCCGCAGTGCCTTGAAATAAGAATTAATCCACTAAAAAATAACCAGTTAGAATCATTTCAGTGGCAAGATGTTTTAGTCCATTCCTCTTCAAGGCATCTGTGACTCGTTTATTTCAGTTCACTGCTGACCACCACCCTAATGGTCCCGATCAGATTTTTGGTAATATTAAATCCTGAATGTAAGAAACAAGGTTAGATCACCACAGTACATCTTTCTTTTTTTTTTACAAAGCCTTACTTAAGACTGGAGCCAGCTTATTCACAAAGATTTAGCACAAGAGTGAAGTGAACTCATAGTGGTTTCAATGGTTTGGAGTTCTTTCTCCAATCCCATCTCTCTTAGGACCAAACTGACGAGAAAAGCAAAGTTGTGGGTTAATTGAGTGTGAGTATTATATCCAATGTAATGTTAGAGAAGAACCCATAGCACAGCAGCAGTATACAGTCATCATATGACCCCATCAAAGGGGTTAACTTGTGGAACGCAGTGACAAGGCAGTATGACCAGGCTATTCAGTGATTTACCATGGCCGGGGCAAAAGGTGAGGCAAGAAACCCGTGGTCTGTAACCGACGGTTGAGATGTTTACCGAGTCAGAGGTCAGAGGCAGGGGGGAGGAGTCCACACCGGTCGGCTCGGCAACGGGGGAAAGAGTCAGAGGAAAGTCTGGCATACTGCAGAGAGCCGTGTGGCTGTGAGGCTGAAGGGGGCAGCAGAGTGGGCAGGTGAGTGGTCTGACTGATGAGGGGGGGGGGGGGGGGGAGGAGCTGATGAGGGGGGTGTGACTAACAGGTGCACTGAGTAGGCCGAGGAGGAAGAGATAGAACAGCAGCAGAGAAGAGAAGGTGAACTGTGACAGCCTCATTGTTTTGCTTTCCTCTGTGTTTCATGGATTATTCTTTATTAATTTCTCTGTTTTTGCATTCTGGTGGAGAAATGTCATAAAGACCAAAATAAATTACTACTACTCCTAATACTATTTTTCGGCCTGTGACTATGAGGCCCGCTTCACGCACCAGTTTACGCTGGTTTATAAAGTTCACCAGCTGAATACCTGCTCAACAGCTTGAGCAGAAGCATTACTGTGGCCAGTAAAGGGTTCATAAAGTGCTCAACATTTGACGGTGGGACAGACCAAAACAGATATGCCTCAAAGTCTGTGAGTCCATGGGTACGTCCCAAGTCTTAATTGTCGTTTCCTCGCTCCTCGCTTGGACCGGCAGTTGTTCTGCAACGCCATATTGACGGCCGTCGCTCAGCTCTTATTTCTGCTCTGAGGAGCGAGTATCGAGGGGGGAGGAGGGATCTCTGAGGAACCAGGAGGGATCTCTGAGGAGCGAGGAGGGATCTCTGAGGAGTGAGGAGGGATCTCTGAGGAGCGAGGAGGGATCTCTGAGGAGCGAGGAGGGATCTCTGAGGAGCGAGGAGGGATCTCTAAGGAGCGAGGAGGGATCTCTGAGGAGCGAGCATCGAGGAGCGAGGAGGGATCTCTGAGGAGCGAGGAGGGATCTCTGAGGAACCAGGAGGGATCTCTGAGGAGCGAGGAGGGATCTCTGAGGAGCGAGGAGGGATCTCTGAGGAGCGAGGAGGGATCTCTAAGGAGCGAGGAGGGATCTCTGAGGAGCGAGGAGGGATCTCTAAGGAGCGAGGAGGGATCTCTGAGGAGTGAGCATCGAGGAGCGAGGAGGGATCTCTGAGGAGCCATGAGTGAGGAGGCACAAGATCAGGCTTCCAGGAAGTGTGTTTATTGTTTATTGTTTATTAAGGATCCCCATTACACCGTATTGGAGACTATTCTTCCTGGGGTCCAGGCAAAAAACATTCCAATACAATACAGATACATGAACGCTGGACACTGGTTTGATAAGTTATATCATTTTAATTTGTGCCGAAAAATATAATTCCAGTAGTTAAGAGAAATCATAATAATATTGTGGGTTATATTATAAATGTCCTAATCACAATTTCAAAACCAACAAATACAAATAATTAATAAATAAGATAAATATAATAAATATATTGATCCATTGTGTATAAGCAATGTATAAATATCCTGGCAGAGCATGAGAAGACACTTGAAAAAAGATGCTTCCCCCTAAGGATGGAAGATATGCAGAGCCACACCTTCACATTAGCATTAAAAGAGAGGGATGAAGGGCTTCTCCGTGACCAAGGAAAAGCTGGTTAGGCCTGGTTTTAGGGCTTCCTGGAACGCAAGTCGAACCTCATAAGCAAGCCTGAGGGTCTCTCCGCTTCCACAGCAGCCGTCTTCCACCGCCCGCCAGTCATGAAGTGGTTCAGGGATTATGAAGACGGCATGAAGACCGTGGGCTTAGGAAATGCGCAGGGCCACATTGGGAACTGCGATGAGACGGCGTCCTCTCCTCCAGGGCGTTACCAAGGCTGCGGGAGAATGTTTCAAGGACTGTTGCTGGTGAGAACGGAGAGACCACCAACTACCGAAACAGATTGGATAATCACATCTAAGGGCAGAGCGGCAGAGCGGCTCGGGGCGTCTACCAAACATTGTGGTTAAAATATCAGCGGCTGAGGGCGAATGTGGGTCAGTGGTCAGCAGGTCCGTCTTCCAATCAGGGGGTTGGCGGTTCAATCGCCCTAGTCGATGTGTCTTTGAGCAAGAAACGTAATCCTACAGTGCTCCCTGTAGCCGTGTCTATAGTGGGAATGTAACATGTAGTAAGTTGCTGTGGATAAAAGTCAGCTAGATGAAATGTAAAGTAATAAACATGATCACACGTCCATGTGTCCTTCTGCTTGATGGGTACAGCTCCCACGCTTTTAATCGGAGACATTTTAAACCCAATAGAGAACAATAATGTCTATGTCCTACCATCACACACACACACACACACACACACACACACACACACACACACACACACACACACACACACACACACACACACACACTCCACACTGCATGTGGAGACATACCTGTGTTTCCACATTTGAACCCAGCCTGCAGCTTGGTGCACACGGTCAAATGGTTAGACATGAACATGTTATTCTTCATTTAAAGTCTGACTCCTCTTAAGGATTACCGTCTCACGTGATGAGTCGTGACAAATCGTGTAAATTAAATTGTTGTGTTTTATGCTCTGTCTCTGCAAATCACCGCAGTCACGCTACTGAAAACAGGTCTCTCAGCAAGAACTGGCTATTACACAATTACATGCAAATTAATGAACAAATAAACAAGATGGACAATCAATAAATCTATTAAGTGGAGCAGTCTCTTGGGTCCCCCCCCCCGGCGTCTGTTACATTACCAACCAAGTGACTCCTCCAAAAGAAGAGCAGCTGCATGGAAACAAAAGCTAAATGGTTCACGGCTGACATCTTAAATTAAAATATGGGTCGGAAAACAATTTAACAGATCGCTTCTTCACTATTGAATCATCCTTTTCCATCTTCGAAGCTTCAAACTACTTTGCACGCGGCACTCGTGAATACGCTCAAGCTGGGGCTGATTCACATTCACACCCGCAGATGTTTAAATCAACGTGATGGACACAAACTGCACCCATGACCGAACGCCGGGAGGAGTTTGACTGGTCGCCGCGGTGACGTGGTCTCACAATACGGTCGCTCGGCCTCATTAGATTAGAAATATGAATCGCTGGTCTCACCATAGGGGGACGGATCTAGACAATTATGCCGTGTAGTGACACAGCGTGGTGCACACAGGATTCTGCAAACTGCCCCCACACCCCACCTTGTTGCAGCATCCTGCCTCTCTGTCTGTACAGTTTTAATTGCTCTGTTATTCATATTTGACTTTCACTCGCCCTCTGAGTCTGCATCAAGCTTATTAATCACTGGACAAAGCTCTGCAGAGCTCTGGGCCTGTCTTCAGACAACCTGCACCATCACGGAGGCTAATAGCTCTTCATTTTATATCTTTCTGTATATATAAAGGAGGAGAATCTGGTTCTTTTATGCATCATGCATAAAAAACCTAAGCTTCTTCACACAATTGTTAGATGTGTGGTCAAATCTAATAGCCTGGAAGTGATGTGTACACCGTTAAATGACCCGTGCCTCGAATCTCTGGTTTGTTTGCCAAACGTGGAACAATAAACTTGAAAATTACAGGATATAAATACATGCTGGATACAGTCACCAGCTGGAAACTACTGACACCTACACCAGATAGATTTAATTTACTAAGACATGAGAGTGGCTTAAAGTTGCAGGACTCAGCTCAGGAAATCCTGCAGTCAGTCATTCTCTGACAATGCTGCTTCCATCATCCTACATGTTCCCTCACGCAACTCGATCTTCATTAGACCCGGTCTGCCTCCTAAATACCCAGAGACCACACCTCAAGTTTAGAAAACAGACTTTTCGTGACACATGTTGAAGCTCGAGCCCAACCCTGACATCACAGGATGACTCTTTTCATCTTTGGACGGAGGCCACGTCGTGAAGCTCCTCCCACAGCCGCGTGTTGCACTTTACGACGGGTACATTAAGCCTGATGGGTTAAATTGTCAGAGTGAATCTTAAATTGTCTGCTTTCCTAATACCTGGCTTTCTGAATGATCGTAAAATGATTTGTATCAAGATAAAATACCTGAAATTGTCTTTGCACTTTCCAATAAACAACAATATTCAAATGATTTTAGTTCAGTATGTGAGAAATTCAGACCGTCATCCAAAGGCAGACACATGTGGACAGTTGTTACATGTGTGATATCTAACTAATTAAGATAGCGTCTTAACAATTGTGCATTGACTGATACTTCACCCAAAGCCTGACTTTTGAGTATTTAACACTCACCCTGATGATGGCTATTCAAAATGTCTCCTCTCCCATGAAAGTGGTCCGTGGTCACTGGTCAGCTTCAGGCCAACTTCAATGGGAATCTTCCACAAAATATCAGAATGTCAAATACATCTTCTACAACCCCTCCGGCAGTATAACCTTGTTATCTCACAATAACTGTATATATAGACATGGCAACATATACTGGAGCATCAACAAGCACGACTATCCTCCAGAAGCAGTGTATTCAACCATGTGTTGACAAAATGATGATTTTATCTTGCCCTGGGTTCTCTCCCTGTGTAATCACACCTGTCCAACGCACAGATTTTACACGTTCAAATATCCATTTTTTCCGGACTTAAGCTATATACTGTATTTGATTAAAATGTTATGTTATGAATGTGCTGGAGTAAACAACCAGTATGTCCTTTCTGGGGAAAAACACAGCGAATGATGTGTTATTTATCCAGCAGCAGCGGTAACGTATGAATGGTAAATGACGCTGGTGTCGGCCACACCGTGTAAATGCTCTGACTACTGGTTAAGATAAGATAAGATGGTCCTTTATTAGTCCCTCAGTGGGGAAATTACAGGATTACAGTATCCTTGCTCACAAGAGAATACAAAATGAATAATAATAGAAACAATAGAAGTAATATAAATAAGCATAGAAAAAGCATAAAAAAACTGTAGAATATTAATGTACAGGATAGACGGTATATATGAACAAAAGTGCTTAAATGTATTGCACATGGTGTTGCACATGATATTGCACGAGGTATTTGTGTTAAAGTTAAAGTGCTGAAGTGACCAAGTTCAAATCAGTTGTAATGTCAAGTGTCAAGTGGCCTCCTGGGAGCTCAGCTGGTTGTGCAGCCGGACCGCAGCGGGGAGAAAGGACTTGCGGTACCTTGGTTCTGAACCGACCAGGGTCACCACATATGGACACAATACAAATATAACTTTCTTTTCAGGAGCATTGAGACGCTATAAGAACACAAACAGAACTTTCTCTTGTTGTAAAATGGACCACCACTTCAGGGTGACTCGGCTCCCATCACAATAAAACTGAAGTGTGTTGCCGAGTGACAATTCTCTCAGAAAAGTCGCACATTGACACAGCCGCCTCATGGAGCCTCACTGTCAGACTACTCCTTGTGTGCTGCTTGATGAAGGAACAGCCTCCATAGTGCTTTCTCTAGTCTCCAGACCACTCAAAGCACTTTAACACACACCATTCACACCCTGATGGGAGGAGCCACCTGCCCATCAGGACTAATGGACAGCTGGGGGATCCGATTGAAGGACGACCCTGATCGCCACTGAGAGTTCATAGAGTAAAGAAACCCGTTGACGGCAAGTCTGAAGTCGCCTCACATGTTAAAGACTTCCACACAGTGGTACTCAGAAGCCCAGGTATCCCCAAATCAGTGGCGTTGCATCCCTAGTCTGCGCTGACTGAAAGGTAAATGCATACATGTGATGCGCTCCGCTCAGAGCAAGGGAAGTAGTATTACAAGTGAGAAAGACTATGGAGGAAGAGGAGGTTTGATGATGATGATGATGAATTGTTGTCGATTAGAAGTAATTTTAGTTAACACAATAACACCACACCCAACTCCGCCTTGAAATGTAACACTTTAAATCTTTTTTTTTTTATTAATTAGCACTTTTCTATTTCCATAAGAAACACCTTTCACATCGGCATCAATTAGAACCAACGCAAAGCACTAATTAAAAAACTAACCAAAAACATGTCCCTTTTAAAGCCGTCGCTCCCAGTGCTCCCTCCTTTAAAAGAGGTGAAGAACACGGAGTGAACACCGTTGAGCAATAAAAAACATACAAAACATAACAGGAGAGACAAGTCAGATACAGAAAAGATAATTGTTTTACAAATGACATGTTATGATCAAGTCTTTGAGTCTTTGACACTTGGACTCTACAGGGACCCCCCCCCCCCCCCCCCCCCCCGTGGAGTCCAGACTGATAGAAGGATGAGTTGATGAAGCTGAAGGAAAAGACGGGGATGTGGAGGGGCAGCGAGGCAGAGAGACGGCAGCAGGATGATGTGCTAGCGATGCCACGGAGCCGTTGTGCTATCTGATGGAGGAGAACAGCTGATCTAAACAGCTGGAATTATGATTGACAGCCACAGACCATGATAACGAGGACATTATGGGTGAGCATGGGGGAGGAGGGAAGGGCAGATGTATGAGAAATAAACTACAAGAGTAGAGTGTCTGACTGGAGCTTCATATACACACTAGTCTAGTCTTGTTTAGACAACGTGAAATAGACTTTAGATTACAAGTTCTGATTCAATCACAAGGAGCAAATGTCAGGAAATGGTATGACTGGTGGATTAACTGAATGGCAGATTAATCCTGAGTTACCGTCAATAATTAGTTGCCACCTTCATCCAATCCCAAAAGGGATATATATATATATATATATATATATATATATCTCACTCTATATATATATATATATATATATTATCTCTCTCTCTCTCTCTCTCTCTCTCTCTCTCTCTCTCTCTCTATATATATATATATACACAACAACAATATATAAAATACAATACGAGGACAACCGTCCAGCCATTGCAGCCAAAAAATCACTCGGGATTAAAAAACATGCAGACATTTGTTCCATTGCTTCCAGAAACAAGATGAATACCTGGTATCACTCAGCCAAAGCTTTTATAACTACATTCTCTGAGACACTTAGTCGACATTTAAATTTATACATAAAATTCCTCAAAACAGCATGAAAAGTGGGAACATTCCGGCTCACAAACATCTGTACAGATTGTAAAGCCCACTGAGGCAAATTTGTAATTTGTGATATTGGGTTTTACAAAATAAACTGAATTGAATTGAAGATGTTCTGGACTTTGCAACCTTTACTCTACCACATGAAATAGCCACACCAAAAAATCATTGCTTTAAATGTGTACTGATCATGTGTGTGTTTATACTCTCACACACAACCCACGGTGTGGTACATGACGTGGTTTTTATTATCCGTGTTCTTTTTGGTAGAAATCTATATTTTTCATCCACCGGCCTTATGACTTCACACAGCTTCCACCACTTTCAACCGGCGGCTCGGCTCCCAGCACAATGAGACAGAAGTGCGTCGCGGGAGCCACAATTTTCACCCTCAAAGTCGCCCGGTGCCGATGACAACGTGCTCCTTGAGAACGGACCGGCCGGCGTTTTCAGTCTCGCGGTGATGATTGCAAAACGCACCGGAGGCCAAACTGTTCCTACTCTGCCGTGGCCCGTTAAAAGAAAAGTGTGGGAATGTCCCAAAAATGTCCCCAAATTTGTATTTCTTGATATTGGGCTGTAGATATTAAACTGAATTGAAATGTGGTTCATTTGTTGCACGGGGGGGTTCAGTGCCAACTGGGCATCTCCTGTTTTTCCTGCTTTGTTAGATACATCTAAACACACATAGCCAGGCTGGTAAACTGCATGGGGCGGATTAGTTTAATCCACTTGTTGAAGAGGCACAACTTTGCAGCCATAATAACCAAGGCTTGGAAAATGTGCCATTTCAGCACGTCACCATCATATCTGGACAGTTCTGTTTCCCCTGTGGTGCTCATTCAGCTGGCTTCACTTGTCTTTGTTTCAGCCAGTCAACATTGCCTTACTCGCCCACTTCTACTCCTCTCTCTCTCTCTCTCTCTCTCTCTCTCTCTCTCACTCTCTCTCTTTGTGTCTCAGCAAACCCAACATGTGCCAGGCATGGCTTTAATTTAGTTAAAGATGGGGTTGGGGGGGGGGATTGTTTTTCTTTTGTGTAAATGGATTTTCCTCTCCCGTTCTTCCTCATCCTCTTCCTCCCTCACAGCGTTGTTAGTTGTACTTTGTGTTTCTCTCATCAGAACAAATGGATATGTTATAATAGGTAGAGGTTTTTAAAATAATTTATGCTATTTTTATTGAGGACACACTAATACTACAAATAATAATACAACCAATAATAGATTACAGAGAACAATCCCCTCCGTCACTGCACGTGTCAGTAACTGCACTCTCTTTTCTGTGGATATTTAAATATTCATCCCCAAAGTATCCCTGGGTAAACGCTGAATGGATACTATTGGTTAATTGGGTTCACACAAAATCCAGGTTAGTCCAATTTGACAAACAGTTAATCTGCCAGTTTTAACAATTGTGATCTCTTTAAGCAAAACACAATCCAGGAAGTCCAGTTAGATGAACACATCCATGAGTGAAGTCGTATCAGATACCAACAGTCTTTTTAAACAGTAATTTGCGTTTTTTCTAGGAACCTTCTGCATCAATGAAGTGCCCTCAGTTGAATACACACAAACACACATTTACACAACCAAACTGTGCATTAGCCTTCAAGCAGCGCTATAGTCGGGGACTATAGGTACACGCCCCCTCATTATGTCCCTGGTGCCAGCGTGCGTGAACCAAAAATGATGTCATCACCTATTGTTAGATAGTCAACAATCAAACTCAGTTTTATTATAATGCATGTGTTGTTTTAAATATGGTATAAAGCTGATAAAGAGTTCCTCGCGCGCACAAACAAAGCTTAAGGCCCTTCATCAGGGGCAGCTCGGTGGTGGGAGATGGGGGAGGCCCCGCCTGACCAGTGGCTCACACAACAGCAGCTTTACTCTTTAGCGTGAAGACGGCTGATTCATTTCTCTGTTGATTAATGCACTGTTCTGTCAGACACATATATATAAATATATATCTGAGTGATCAGGAGGGCTCCACACATTGTGAGGGAACATATTTATATTTAAGGAGACGTGTTTAGAATAGATCTAGATGTTCTGTGAGCATCAGAGATATCTGTCGGACCCAAAAGCCCGACGCCAATGTCTGTTGCATTGACCCGACAGAAGGACGCGCTCCCCCCCGGCTCCCTCTGATCCCAAGGAGCTGCCCTGCACTGTTGGTTCCCCCTCAGCTTCCACAAAGTCACCTTACCTCTTTCTGGATTGACAGGCTGCTTGATTGGGATTGATCTTCATTCTCGCTCAGACCTTCGGCTCATGAGGGTATTCAGTACCACAAGCCGCAATTTGGCTCATCAAGTCATCCCTGTAGTTCCTTCTGGAGACTTTATCACCTACACCACCGTCTGCATCGCCGCAATCAGCATGACTTCAAAGGCTGCTACGAACCGCACGGAGGTGATGAAATATCCCATTGCTATTGCCACTTACATATGTTTCCAGCCAGTTATGAAGAACTGTAGGGTTGTTGAAGTGCCTTGTGATCAGCACGTTTTACACTGTTTGGGAGATCAGCTGATCAGCTGGTGAGAAACTAACGTGTCTATCTGGAGAACATGGACGTCTTATTTCTTTAAATAGAGGTGTTTCTTCACATTTGTTGTTTGAAAACGAGTCGATACACAACGTGATGCTGTGGACTTTCTAAGTTATTCCTTTTCTTGGGGCTGCTGCCATGAAGCTTAGCTTAGCTGAGCATAAAGACGAGCAGCAGGAGAAAACAGCTAGTTGGGCTCTTTCCACAGAACAAAAAGAAGAAGAAGAAAAGAACAGTAATAAACTAGAATAAACTCTCAGTAGAGCGCATACCTTCGCATATCACAAGATTGGGCATTGCAACAATTGACCGTGCTATGGTAAAAAGAAGATGTTGACCTTTTCATGACCTTGATCTTTTACCCGATCGATCCCAAAATCGAATCAGATGGTCCCCGGATAATAACCAATCATACCACCAAATTTCATGCGATTCGGTTTAATACTTTTTTACTTATGCGAATAACACGCACGTACGCATACAAATACACGCCGATCAAAATATTACCTTCCGAATTTTCAATGCGAAGGTTATAAAAGTTTCAAACGTGAAAAATGTATTAAAAAGTAACCGGCAATCTGGAAAGGACTTCACTTGAGACAACAATTGGCCAGATGTGTGAAAGGTTAGAAAGTAATCAGTGTTTTAGCTTCACTCTCAAGCTCTATTTTCATTCTTTATAGCACTATTTCACTTTGTGTGTACAATTAAGTACAACACTAAATGCCTTTTGGGTAGACACTGTTTCAAAGTGTGCGCCCTTAAAGCTCGGATACACCACGACTTAAAACAGGGACATGTGCTTTAATTAATCCGGACACATGTTGTGCTTAGAGTTCAGCTGTGTTGGTCTTTGACCCTTGAATTCACCTCCTGTTATACAATATCGTTACAAAGCTCGGCTGTGTGAAGACTTAAAGATCGGACATCAGCTGCTTCGTTGACTTTCTGAATGTGCAGCCCGACCTGATAACTAAGTGAGAGTAAACAATTCAACTCCTCCAGAGAGATGTGATGCTCTTGCATCTACATCCTTTGCGTTAGAGGTTCATTACCGTTGCATTGAAAATGCGGAAGGTAGTGTTTTGATCGCCGTGTATTTGTATGCGTGCGTGTGTGCGTGTTATTCGCATAAGTCAGAAAGCATTAACCGAATCGCATGAGATTTGGTGGGATGATTGGTGATTAGCCGGGGACCATTTGATTTGATTTTGGGATCGATCGGGTCAAAGGTCAAGGTCAAGGTCAAGGTCATGAAAAGGTCAACATCTTCTTGAATCGCATGAAATTTGGTTGGATGATTGGTAATTATCCGGGTACCATTTGCTTAGATTTTGGGATCGGTCGATGTCATGAAAAGGTCAAAATGTTCTTTTTACTATAGCAATTTATATCCATTTGTCATGCAACTAATGCCAAAATGTTCATAATTTAATAATTTAATTTAATTTAATGCTCAATCTTGTGATATGCGAAGGTATGCGCTCTACCTAGTGCCCGTTCTAGTTTCTTATAGGAAGGGTTGAATGAGAAGTTGAGACACGCGGAGGTTACTGTTACCGAGGTCAGCCAGCAATCTGTGACAAGTCACACACACACATCCTGTTAGTTATTCATAGTCTTGGTGCGATGACACGTTCCCCTTGGCACACACATCAAACACGCACACACCGACAGATGTTAATCGCATCACTCCTTGTATTTGAAGCACAGGAGAACTCATTGGAGATTTATTTAATTTCCATAAAAAAAAAAAACACTGTCATTTCCAGAGTGATTAATAATGTCTTTATTTCGGGGTTACGCTGTGCATGCAGACAGACGTTGTAATTTCAGACTGTCAAAGACATATGGCTTCACTTATCATAAAAACAGCAAAAAAAAAAAAGGATAATTTGCATTAATGATAACATTTGTTCTCTAGCCGTTATAAACACCATATGTTTCAATTCAATACTGTCCTATGAATATGAATCTAAAAGAAACCATGACAAACACTGCAGGGGGTTTCCAGTCGCTGTCTGTAGTCATACCTACGGAAAGTAAAGTAATGCATTTTATTTTAATGTGCACACAACCCATAATGCAGCAGAAGGCAGTGGTGGGATGGACGGGTCCAGCAGACACAGACTTTGAACCAGGACCCCGCTGTTTGTGTCCCGTGTGATAACAACATGTATTCATTTTTCTGCCATAACTTTTGCCCCATTAGATAAGTACTAAGCAATGTTACGAAAATAAGGTCAAACAAATGTAAATATTTTAACCGAAACCACAATCTTTTTCTAAACTGAAAATAGTCGTGTTGCCTCAACAGGTTGTGCGCCGCAGGGCCGCCGAACGCTCGTGTTATTTAGAAGAACAAACAGAAGAAGAAAAAAAACGTTTTGTACGACATCACAATAAACATTTCATGGGGATATATTGAACGCTGACATTTAGCATCTATAATTGGTGAATAACAAAAACAGCTGTGCCAAATGTATGTAGGTATTGAAGTGTTGTCCAGTGTGTGTGGACGTTAAATAACTGGCAGCGCTCCGTCTTCGGGAGAGTTTACTGCAGGAGACCAGATCAGCAATCTGACCAAGGACAACAAGGTTATGAGGTAAAACTACTCAGCTAGTGTTGCCTTCCTCTCGGCTGCCCCTCAGTCTGCGCCTGTGTGATTGTTTTCAAGTAACAGGCGGTGAAAGAGGCCATCTCATTATTTTTAATGGCTGTTCGAGATGAGCTCCATTGCAGTGGCTCGCTGTCATTTAGATGCCCGGGAAGGCGGGATGAAAAAGAAAAACGGATGAGGTGCACAGGGGAAGAGACTCCTCCACTGTGGCGGAGGTGGGCTCTGACTATTGTTGCAGCCGCCGGTGTCTGAACATGTGTTGACTTTGATCAGAGCCGTGGCAACAGTGAGAGAACGGATGAGGAAGAGGAGGAAGAGGAGGAGGAGGGAACGAGAGAGAAGAAGGAAATAAGAACGAGAGATAACAAATAGGAAATGGCTAATCGTGACCGTTTTCCAGTCCACATCACTCAGTTGGCTGGTGAGTTCACGCCCCCCCCCCCCCACACACACACACACACACACACACACTGATTACGTGCACATATCTTCTATAACCCTGATTCTGCCAACAGCCCAAACCAAATGCCATTTTTTTTCACGTCATTTTCCATCTAGATGAGTTTTAATTAAGTCTCCTCGCCGCGCTCCCCTGTGGCTGCTCTAATCAGACCACGGGAACATTGCCTCTTTCTCGCTTCTTCTGTTAGGGATCCCACGGCATCTGTTGAGCCCCCCAGTACCAGCCCCTCCGTCAGTCTGCCTGCACACTGGGAAAGAAAAAACCCAAACACAGGCGGTGTGGTGAGCCTCCTCCGATACAGCCAAAGACAATCAGTGGGTGGTTGTCGTATCATTGATTAAGATTGGTGAGGTTATTACACTGCATGGATATGCACAGATGCTCCCCGATGAAGGACAGGCCGAAACGCGCCGGACTACCAATTCATGAAATTAGTCGTGCGTGGAAAAAAACGTGCGGGGAAAAAATGAAGCTTGATTTATTCTCAATTATCGATGTTTCTTTGTTCCACATTAAGAGCATCTTATGAAATATTCAAATAAAGTGTCGTAGCTAGACGCCGCATGTACATGAGGCTGTATTAGGGGAGTGATCAGACAGTTCATCCGCTCTGCCGGGCCAACGCGCCTGTGAGGGAACACGTTGTGGTAGGAGGACTTTAGCAGCAATAACACAGTGAAGAAATACTGGAAAATCTGATGTAAAAATCAAGCGACCCAAAAGTAAAAGTAGGCCTACTCATTCTGCAGAATGGCTCTTTTCAGTAGAGTACATTGTGACAACAGAGTCGGTGAGCTCAGGTGGGACTCGAAGTGTCTTATAACATTACATTACATTACATGTCATTTAGCAGACGCTTTTATCCAAAGCGACTTACAATAAGTGCATTTCAACCTAGAGTACAAACTAAGAACAACAAGAATACAGAAAGTAACATTTCCTTAACATAGTCAAACTACAAAAGTACCATAATAAGAGCCATTCAAGTGCTACCAAAGTGCAAGTCTGTGATTAATCCAGATATAGTCGGAAAAGGTGCGTTTTCAGTTTTCGGCGGAAGATGTAGAGACTTTCTGCTGTCCTGATGTCAGTGGGGAGCTGGTAAGGTGTATAACAACGTTATACACCTGCCGTACGGGCTGGTGCGGTTGCGTCTCCTCGGGACAGCGTCTCTCTCGCGTGTTCATCTTCTCGCCGTGCGCCTGTCACCTGCTGTCAGCAGGCCTGTAATTGCCACCAGGAGCCGGGAGATACGTCCCTTCCAATGTACGATAAAGGCAAATTTCAGCCATTATGCAGATTAAAGTTTACACTTTTTCAGTGTTTTGATTGCACTCGATGGGTGGCACATAGTTCCCCCAAAAATAAGCACAAGAAAAAGATAATCAACAAGTTACACACACCTTTCAGTAAAGAAAAAAGAGACAATCAGTTGGATTAGATGCATGTTCTAGGACCAAGACACTGAATTTGACCCTTGCGTAACAATGTTAGAGGCTGCATGTTGTATGTTGTCTCGAGGTTTCTGTCTCTCTACGAGGTGAAGAGGGCCGATGAGGACGGGCATCTTCTGTGTTGCTGAGTAGTTCTAAAAAATGAAAATTTAAATGGGGGTTTGGTTTTTCTTATAAAAATACTGGCAAAATATCTCCTCATACAACACAGGTTTAACAGGTCTGACCCTTTATTAGAGACATTTCTGTCACATACCTTCCATGTCCAATCTTAATGAGCAATTCTGAGAATGGTTCAACTAAATATATTCCCATTAAAAACATCATAATATTTGATCATACAGAAGAAAAGACATACGTCAAATTAATTGGTCCCAAGTGTGTGTGTGTGTGTGTGTGTTGTCACAGTTAAGCATACTTGACACTATCAGCTCTCTTTATCTCTCAAGTAAAACCATTTGACAGATGTTCTTCCAGAATAATAATGTAGTGATAACAAAAAATAATATGTACAAATACGCATACATTTAACTATGACATGTTTGGACAAACAGGTAATTAGCCAATTAAAACAAAATAAGTATATGAATAAGACAGCTATTTCCCTCTGGTGTTTTTATAGATATACAAAAATATATCCTTGCCGTTAAAGAAGAACAAAATCAAGATTGAGATGGCGGTTGATCTTATGTCTCAACAGCCGTTTTCCTTTCAGCTCTCAGATGTTGGATTGAAATGAGAAGCCAGCGTTTGTTTACCTGCCGACTGAAATCAAGTATAACATGTTTACGAAATGACCAAACTGTATCTGCCACATTTAGAATGTAACATTTGAACTAAACCTTGTATTTATTAAAGTTATACAACTATACAACGACCCGTCACCATCGTAGTTCATCGCGAAAACACATCTGCTGACGCTCGTTCAACGAGCAGCTCAACTCTATTTCCGGGTCAGAACTTTCCACTTATAAGAAAAGGCCCTTTGTGCTGCATTCAATTATCTTCAGACTTTCTTGCTAGTTTGGGGACTTTAGGAGCCAGTAATGCTGCCTTCATTAGAAAGCCTCAGTCTGATATTTCTGCGCATTACCTCACTCTCTGTTAGTAAGTAGTTATTACAAGTGTTGTTTTTTCTTGCGTTTTCTCTTCCTCTTTGCTCATCCAACATTGATCTTTGTAAAACTGGAACAGACAAAACAAAGAGAAACAAACCGCATTAAACAATGTGGCACAAGGACAGCATGAGGGGGCGTGAGGAGGAGGAGGAGGAGGGAGGTGCGCAGCGGGGGCTCGTGAGCGCGGGGGGAAATTCTCACAGGAACACAATAAATTCCCTGTCGGATATCAAAACATATTTTGAGGGAATTGATGACAGAGAGTGATTTTGATTCTTAAATATTTATTAATAAAGAACAAATGTGTCTCCAGCAGAAAGGGCACTTTTCTCATCCAGGGCAAAAGGGGCGGTGCTTGAGCACCACTAGGGCTCTATCTGTGCATGTGCCTAAATATATACAGAAAAACACCCGGGCACCCCCTTAATTATCTTTTACTTGTAAATGTGTATACACCCCCTTGCATCTATATTTGCATTTCCATGAAAACAGCAACAACTTCAACTTTAATGGTGCAATAGATTTGTCTAATCACAAGTTAATAGAGCAGTGTCTGATCTCACAGTGATTGATAAAGAGCATCTGCTCATTGATTACCTCTCAACGTGGTGGTGATGTCGGCCATCCACACATATGGATGGCCGACATCACTACCATTCATTTCCAGACGTGTACCGGTGACTGTGTGTGTCTCTGTCTTTGTGTGTGTGTGTGTGCACGTGCGTAGGAGCTGTTTGATAATCATCCAGTGGTGCAGCACCAAAAGAAAATGCTTTATTTGTCCAATTACATGTTATACATGTGCTTCAATGAAAGTTGGAGTTGTGTAGTGTTCAATCTCCAGAAGAAAAGTTCCTTCTTCCCCCTCAAGAGGATGAGATAAAGAATCCAATCGGAGACGCTCTGTAGGTTTGACGCCTCATCATCGCTCATCCCCCCATGCACCAAATGTGCTGCTCGATATTCACATTGTTCTCCATTTATTTATGGCTCGGATCTAAATGAATGAATCCTTGATTTTCTCAGCAGCCTCGCCTCGGTCTTTTCCGTACGGAACAAGGAGAAGAGTCGCAAATTAAAGTGTGATTAAAAAGTGCCGCTGTTACGTCCCCTGACTTGACTCCACCCTCTCCCTGGAAGAGGGCTACCTGTTCAGGTCCGGCCCGCCCGGAGCAACACCAGCTGAGTGACATCACCAGACACACTGTATGTACTCTGGGCTGCCAACAGTTGGACATGCTGTGGTATACTGTGACTATATCTGGATTAAAACGCAGATTAGCACTTCAGCGGCTCTTAAATATCTCTTATTGTGGTACTTTTGTAGTTTGACTATGTTGAGGAAATGTTATTTTCTGTATTCTTGTTGTTCTTAGTTTGTACTCTAGGTTGAAATGCACTTATTGTGAGTCGCTTTGGATAAAAGCGTCTGCTAAATGACATGTGATGGGATCCATGCGTAGGCCACCATTCGAGTCATTTTGGGTGAAGCTGCGTCGGGTTCTCTGCCATTTATTTAATTGTTACACTTGTCTCTTCACATATGTTGTGTGTATATATATACATATTTGCTTATATTTTATTTTATTTTGTATTTCATATCTCACTTGTATAGTTTATGCACACTTGTTCTTCTTTCTTATATGTATATTTTATTATTGTGTTTTAGTTTAATGTTTATTGGTGCTACTTTGTCCGCAAATTTCCCCTTGGGGATTAATAAAGTATAATTCTATTCTATTCTATTCTATTTGTGTTGTGTTTGTTTTCTCCTGTTTGGTGATTAGTCAAGGAGCTCAGTATTGTTTTTCCTTTTTGCCACGGTAGTTAGTGCGACCTTCATGTTCTAGTTGGCGTGGGTTTGTTGTTTGTCGTGTTGGCCTTGGAGAACCTGATGCCTTTTTGCTTCCGTTTTATTTTTACATGTACACTTAATCCTTAAAGCTGTCAATACATATTCCTTATTGCTGCCTGACGTATTGTTTGCCTCCTGTGTTCCACCCTTGCCAAGGCTGTCTCTCATATACACATATATGTTACGGCCTGAGGCCCTAACAGGTATCACTGTCAGGTGAAGTAAGGGTTAACCTTTACCCCCGTGGGAACCAGGAAAATGAGAAAAGAAGATGTCTCTTCAACATCATAGTCTTTACGGTGTTCCCCCTCATTATTGTCTAGAAGCAGGTTGTTGTTTCGGTGTTGTGTTGTATCATTAGCGGCGGAACACGGGGGTGAGACGACGCGCCCCGACTTCAAACCATTTCAAATCACGTCAGTTTTAGAGAAATTCCACACAGATCTCCAGAGAGGGATTTAGATTCCACTTGCCTGTGGCATATTCATTAAGGCATGTTTCCCCTATAATAATCCTTATCGATGAGGACACTTGTTTCATAACAATTAGGAATAGAACGGAAGAAAGAGGGTCCTAGGTTACGTTCCTGAATCAACACAAAATATATGTTCATCATCCTCCTCTCTCCTGAAATAACAATCTCTAGTAGTGTTCTCAGTTTACACGTCTACCATGTTGGTTGTTTCACATGCTCATGTGAGTCGAGTACAGAATGAATTGAACTGCTGATGCTTGTGCTCATAAACTTTAAGGAGCCCTCATTGCGTGATTTGTTACTTTAATTTGCTTTTAAAACTAGCCTCTTAAAGTTGACTTTCATGGCAGCAAACTGACGTTAAGCTTTGTTTTTATACTTCTTTGTATGGCTTACAACACTTGGGTTTGCGAGGCATGTATTGTGAACATATAGTATGGCTCAAAGCTCTTAGTGCACACAATTTCCATCAAAGAAAAGTAAAAATAGAAAACTATTTCCATCCGAATTAAATTAAAGAACTAAAAGTAAAATAACTAATTATAGAGAATGTGATTTAAATTTCTAATTTGATTGTAATGTAATTATTGCCTAAAAAAGGAGATCAAACACGGGAGTGTTTGTCTTCCTGAGTGAATTTCGATAATCTTTATCTTACCACAAGCAGTTTAGGTCTTTTCCCTCCCAACCTAAACAATAAGTGAGATTACAGGCTTGTGTCACAGTAAATGGAGACACAGCGCTCGCAAATGAAGTTGAAGTCCTAACTCTCTAATCGCCATAGGAACGGGAGCAGCAGCACGACGCTACGGCCGTGATTTTACATGTGTCCTCAAAATTAAATTACACAATGGTCACATGTTGTATCCCTAAAGCCAGAGATAGGGAGACACTCAGAAAAGAGAGCATTGGGCCTTTCTTAGACACACTCACACACACACACACACACACACACACACACACACACACACACACACACACACACACACACACACAAAAGGAAAACCACTTGTTTTGATCTTTATTTACAGCATGGTGATGATGTCCCACTTTCCATTAAAATTCTAAACAGAAAAATGCCTCTCGGGTATAAACTAATTTGGGAAATAACTGGCAATTGTTTTTAGCCTTGGAATAACAGCACACTATATTTATATGTACATATCCGTCCTTTTTTGAGGATTTCATTTTTTGTGTCGCATTAATATTTGGCATTGGTTGTTAAACTGGAAGAGGAGAGAGGCAGACAGACTGAGATAGTGAGGACGCTAAAACCGAACAGGAGGAGGGGAGGAGGTGGAGGGCAGCAGGGGATGAATAAGGATGATGAAGGACCAGGACCAGGGCGAAGACGATCCCCAGGGCTTGTGCTGTGGCTCTGTTCCTCCAGCTTGAAGGTCCCTTTAGGAGGTTAGAGTCCGGCAGCAGCCCAAATCGATGGGCCGAGAAGGGGCCGAGAGGCTCCATGCTAATACCCGCTCCGTAATAACGCCACCCGCTGAATCCCTGCCGGGTAACGTCATCCATCACCCTGCTGCCGCCGGCGGCACAGGGAGCGGAGGAGGAATCGAGAGACACAGCATTGCCCCGATTGATGGATGGCTGAGGATTGCTCTTGCGTCTCTGCTGTATATCCCAGAGCTGATTTTAATAAACGTGGTAATAGGGCAGAGAGGAAGTCCCTGCACATGTGTCTCTGGCCCTTCAGAGGGAGAGATAAATGCCAGGTCTTGCGGGTCTAGTGGGATGGGAAGATGTTAATCCATATATTACATATTACTTGGCCCATCCCGCGCGTCGCAGATGCATCATACTAGCTATTGATTGGCCCTCGTTTTGACAAGGACTTCTAAATTAGATATTTCACCTTTGTGAGAGACGCCCACCGTATTCATTTTCCAACTAGAGGCTCACAGCCTCGCCACTGTTGATTTGCCTCAAGCTTAATTAAGTTGTATGAAAGATTTAGTTTTTCTATTGGAGAATGTCAGAAACTAAGTTCCATGTCCAGAGTAACAGTTTAGTTAGAGGCGGATGATGGAAACAATGCCCTTTCTAGCTAATGTTAGTTATTGTTATCAATATTTGGTTCATCCCAACTGCATCCAGATTGAGTTTTAGAAAGTCTGGACAAGCAAAAAAACAACAACAATAAAATGTGAATGGGTTGGATCCCATTCACATTTTATTGTTGTTGTTTTTTTGAAATTACATTGAAATGGGATTACAATGGTATTTCTACTCAATCGCAAAGCGACACACTCACGCTACCTTGCGGCTGGCGACCGCTGCCCGGCGACGCCCGCCGTAATCCAAGAACACACACATCCCATCTGATGACCTGCAGGTGACAGTGCGGCTCAGTCCTAAATATCTGATTCTGTGATCTGTAATCGCCTCAGTCTTGTGTAAGTCTGTGTGTGTGTGTGTGTGTGTGTTCACCACACGCTCCGACCACACCAGACGCGACTCTCAAAAACTCGCCGCTAGCTAAACCATTGTTTTCCTCTGGTACGGCGCTTCATGCACGCTTTTTAAATGCAGCGCGTCGCGTTTTTAGGCACGCATTAAAGTTTAAATATTCTCATCTTTTAAGCACAAGGCGCAGAGTCACACAGCTCATCAATGTCACGCTGGACCACGGCAGCCAATCAAGCCAAGCAGGAGGCGGGCTTTATTACTTTAACCGCTCGCCATCGAGACACAATTCGCCGAATAGATGGTGGCATTCGCCGTACTCTTTCCTTTTTTTATATCGTGAACCCAAATCCTCTTCACCTTTTTGGGGTATTTTTCCTCCTCCTCATCCCTCAACACTGCAAGGGCAACGCGTCTTTCTGCTCAAATCCATTTAGTAAATGAAGTTTTATGGCCCGCTCCACCTGTTTCTGAAGCGGCTTCGCTTTTCCAAGTTGCACCTGGTGTGATCGGCGCCTGAGAGGAATGACCTGCTGAGCTGCTCGGCATCAACTCATCAGCCATGGTGGACGTGTACACACGATACTAAGCTCTTATTAAGAGTGTTGATCTCAGGATGGTACAAGTTGAACCCATCTGCTTGCACCAAAAATATCTTCTATTCGCCTTCTTACAATTGGCAGTCGAACAAACACTGAAAACACTTTGACTGGACACACACACGAGCTGAGGTTAAGAGTCCATGCCATGGGTTCATTTAGATGGAACACATTAGTTGTTGAATATATTCAATATAAGTTGGAGCACAACCTTTGGGTCGGCCTCTCTACTTTGTTCCACTAGAGATACGAGCCTGGTGCCACTATCTCCCAGCGGAGCAGTGCTTTAGCGGTTGCCTCTCTTATCAGCAGTGTCCTTCTTCGTATTTAAACTGACCCAGCCGATCAAAATCTCTCTCTCTCTGTCTCGTTTCATCTTCCTTCTTCCTCTCAAATGAAGGAGAGAAAGGGGCTTTTAGGCCATGTTTGTTTCTGATGCCAGAGTTTTTCGCTCCTTTTCATTCCGCTCACTATATGCAACATTGTGTTAAGAAAGGTGTCAGAGTGAGAAGATAAATGTTGTGTGGGCTATCTGTGGAGGCCAGGAGGAGGAGGGAGGGAGGCGGGAAAGGCAAACATTCATTTCATCAGCGCCCACTTAGATCACTGAGCCAGTTGACTTCCTGGATCTGCCGACTTCCCTGCTGTTCGCTGAGCTGCCCTTCAGCCATGGTCCAAGCCACTGAAGGCATTCGGTCTGTCTATCTCTTCTACTTCCTTCTCCTGAAGTTACAATTTGAACATGCTTTGAAGTAGTTTAGTCTTTTTTAATCACATCAAATTCTGTAGTTAGTCCGTTCTACTTTTTACACCAGAGGGACCATCCCAGTCTGTGTAGAGGTGTACTCTTTCAAGTGGACTTGGCCCAGTTTCAGAGTTTTCTAACCCTAACAACAACCTGATGAACAAATGCACGACAGTTTCCCTTCAGGCCAATCAAACAGATGAAGTCAGCATCACGGTTTTGCTA
>CM070108.1:21625398-21782898 GCA_036178185.1 Liparis tanakae | reverse complement strand
AAAAACACAGGAGAAAATGTACACATCAGCAAATATATAGCCAAGACCATAAAACTGCTAAAGCTATAAACCATTATTGTTGCAGCATTCTTTTGTTTCTTTTGGGGATGAAGAGGAGTTAAAAATGCCCTGAGACTTTAAGGAAGATGCTGTCCGGGGACAACATGTCTTGGTTAATGACCTCTACTCCAGAGGCACTGTTTACATCTGTTAAACTCTCTTTTAAGAGCCGTCACTCTGGCTCACAGTTTGACATTGTCAGCCGCTCCCTAACGCTTATTAAATATTGCTGCGTATTGTTGTCAGGACCATCCTGTGGGTATTTTGTCAGTGGTGCCGTGACCTCTGCTATCTGAAGGAGAAGCTGGGAAGATAATGCACTCCTTTATCTGTGTCTTTGGGCCCTCTAAGAATCCTCTTGACATGTGCTGAAGTTGCCTGACGCTGACAGATTCTGTTTCATAAGAACATCAATGTGCAGAGCGTGGTCTGACTTGAAACAATACCCCAAGACGAATGACAAACACTAAGAATTAAGTGAAAAATCTGATTTTAGATTTTATTTTTAGGAATGTAGGCAAAGGGAATTTGGTCTGTAGATTTTTTTTATAAACTTCATCTTTACTCACAACCACTCTCAGACTATTATTTGCACTTGACACAGACCGAAGAGGAGGAGTTCAGTGTGGGTGAATGATGTCAACAGAGTGTTTTTAAAAAGTCACAGTGTGAAGTGAGTCATTGCTTACTTGGAGACTGCAATTAAAAATGTGAAACCCTCAAAGTGACCTTGATGAACATTGTGCTGCAATGTGCTGCGCTGGTTTTAAACTTGTATTCCACAGTCCGTTTAAAAGAGAAAAGAAACATCATTTTTGCTATTTCCTTCCACCACATTGCCAAGGAACTGTCTATTTGTGTTCCATTGCTTTTGTGTTTCTTTTCTTATGCATCTACAATATTCCTTCAGGGAACACAACAAAGTGCCTGCAATGAAAGCTTCTGAGACAGAACCAAGCCAAACATGACAATAACTCTGTATAATACGATAAGTAGCTTATCTAACCCCTTTGCTGACACACAGACTCTAAACTGGTCTCCCAAATCCTCAGCATCAACTTCAGGGTTTCTTGTGCCAAATCAAATTCTGGCATTAACAGGCAGGGCTTTGATATTAAAGGCCCTAGGTGAACAAGATTAAGCTTGAAATAGACGTTGCAATTAGAGTGTGCACCGTATATTTTCCAATTGGTCGTCAGTGTTTCTCTTGTGATTCACTGCACTGCAGAATTTAATACGTGGAGGCAGTTTTCAGTATTGGACTAAGTGGTCTTTGACTTTACTTTCTCTCCGCTTCACTACATCCGCCTGACAACAAGGGTCTTAGTTAGTGTGGGTGTGCTGCTCCAGGGTAAAGTCAGAACATGAAATATGAACCGTGAAGTCTGGTTATGTTTATTGAACGCGGTGGTTTTGAAACAGTTTATGCACACGCTACAGCACCATGCTGAAAGCCACGTGCTACAAGGTAAGGGTAAGTGCTGGAGCAAGCAAAATAACAAGGATTAGCATTTTTGGCAGACTACTCAGTTTATTTTTGCAAAGTCTGCTGCAAAATGTACCAGTGTCATTGGATTCTGGAGCAATGCTATTTGGTCTCAAAGGCCCCTTAGAAGTGTGATTTGCATGAATGCAAGAGTGTGTTTGTGTGTGAGATCAAGTGAATATCGATTGGGCGTGGCTTGACACGCACTGGAAATCACCTTTTGGTTCTATTGTTCTCAAATGTTCACTATAGTCATAATTGATTCATTAGTTTGAATAGAGCCCACACTTACACAGGTTAGAATAGAGTGACACAAAAAAAGAGGATGACATAGAGGGAGTTACAGCCGCACAAATCAATACCTCTGTTTTAACAATGGATGTATCGACTGTGCGTGATGTGAAACGGCTCAACTGTAATGACACACTTCATCTCCACGGGCCATCTTTCAGCTAAATGTTTGGTTTTCATAACCTGCAACTTTACAGTGCGTGGTTACAAACCTACTGCGCTGCCTTCCCAGCAGCAACAGATACAGTTGGCAACTAGCGGGTGAACATAGTGGAGCAATTAGTAGTTCAATTGCCACATATTTCCCTCAGGAGAAGCAAAAATGGGATAAAATAAGAAAGAATCATGTTTACAACTTGTGTAGCTGTGACCCAGTGGCCAATAAATAATCAATGAATGCAGCTTTAAAGTGTCATCAAGTCAACAAGGAAAGTATCCTAACACAGACAAGTGAAGGAGATAGAGAGATCAATGCTTCATGACCGAAGTGAAGGTGTATTATATATTGTCTAACAGGCAGGTAATCTCAAAGAGCAACTGCACAACGCAGCACGGCAACGTTGACCATACGGCGAGGAGTGAGTTATATACTGCAGACGAGGGAAGTGGAAACAGGGGAGCAGGTAAATAAAGGAGAGAAGGTGAGTCCCAACACTTAATTGCATCCCTGTTTCTTAGTCTTAGTCCCTCCCACTAGGGATGCATGGAGAGACATGGAGGAAACCATGCGAGGAGAGAGGAAACGAGAACTAGAAAGCGTGAAGCCGTGCCGGTTTCTATAAGGGGGCGTGTCAAGCTTTAAAACACTTCCTGGAAACCTGCTCTCCTGGCTCCTCCTCCCTCATGGCTCCTCCCTCGCTCCTCAGAGCAGAATAAGAGCTTTGGGACGCCCGTCAACACGGCGGCACAGAACATCTTCCGGTTCCAGCGAGGAAACGACAACTAGGAGACTTTTGGGACGTACGCAGAGTCATGTGACTGGGGCAGGTGGATAATGAGAGTGAACAGGTTTGGGCAATAGCACTGGAGGAGACACCGACAGGCACAACGTGAACAAGAAATACAACGCGTTAGTTATTTTCTGCAGCATTGCAGAGAAGAAAACATGTTCTCAAGTTTTTTCTTATATTTAAAATGAGCTTGCATTTAGCCTTTGAACAGCACATTGTATTATAATTGCTTTTTAACATGCATCTTTAATATCAATCTACAATTATTCAATCAACCTCAATGACCAAGTGGGCGAAGCAAAGTCTGTTCCAACGAAGCTCCCTGAGATAACTTGTTCCTCTCTATCACAGCTGGTGGGTCTGCAGCCTTCTGGGTAATGCGAATGGTATTTTTAAGTTTCACCCACACTGTCACGGGAGTATTAGGGTGGACCCAAATGCACGAGTCAGGAGACAGAACTGGAAAATAATTCAATTTACTCAAAGTTCCGGGAGGAACAAAACAGACGGGAACAGATAAACACACTTGGTAACGCTGGAGGGCTTCAAGAAGAACACAAGACAATCTGGCAGAGGACAAGAGGAAGTGAGGGAGATACATAGTGAGGGACTAACGAGGGGATGGGCTGCAGGTGAGGAGGGCGTGAGGACCAGGTGAAGGGAATGAGGGACTAACGAAGTGAGGAGGACAGGTGAGAAGGGCGTGAGGACCAGGTGAAGGTAATGAGGGACTAAAGAGGTGATCAGAGGCAGGTGAGAAGGGCGTGAGGACCAGGTGAAGAGAATTAGGGACTAACGAGGTGATCAGAGGCAGGTGAAGGGAGTTGGACTGACGAGATGGGAAGCAGGATCTGGAATGACATGATAGAGAGACAGGATGAAAACAACTACTAAAAAAGGAAGGTATGGAGCTGAACTGCTACACACATGGGCGACTATGGGTCAGTGGGTAGCAGGTCCGTCTTTCTATCACGGGGTTGGAGGTTCAATCCCTGCCCTAGTCGATGTGTCCTGGAGCAAGACATTTAACCCTAAATTGCTCCCTGTAGCTGTGTCTACGGTGTATGAATGGAACAGGATTGTAAGTCACATTGGATAAAAGCGTCAGCTAAATGACGTATAATAGTAATAACACACACACGTGAACCAACATGGCTCCGGGTTCTCTCTGGGCTTGAGTAGTCTGCGTGTCGTCCAGCCAAAGTGAGCGGGGACTTAGAGAGGCCAGACTTCTTTTAATTGACTTTGCCTCCACAGTTAATAAGGTAACAGAGTAAAGAAGAGACAGCAACATCTATTAGTGACACTGCTGGCCGCAGTAACACACAGATTTCCTCTTGGCTCGATACAGAAGTCAGCTGTGTGAGCTATCTCTGTTTCACAGGAGGTCATGATGGGCGAATGAAACCTCTTCTATCACTGCCATGCACATATTGTATTTTGTCATCTCCAATAGCGATTTTACAGCTAATAAGAGAGGGAGTTCCTCCCCGGGTGCTGTTAATCTCCCAGCAAATTCCCCTAATTGTAATGCAAATTGACTTAATGTGAACAACATTACTGTAAATCCTCAGTAAACTGCACTAATGATGTGAGATGATCTACACGCACAGAGCATTGCAGTGAAGTGTTACCAATATGTAGAGTTCAAAAGGCCTTCAATCATATGAGGACATATAACAAACACACACACACACACACGCACACACAACCACATACACACACAGTGGACACTCCATTGACTTCTTCTCTTGTCATTTCACGGAAACTGAAAGTGCACTTTGCCGCATTGTCAGGATTACATTTACAATGCAAACCCACACAAGGTAACGTCAGAGCAGAGAGGACCAAACCGTGTGGCGTAGGAATCCATTTTCCTTGTTGTTTGTGTTGATTTATTCCTGTTGTATCAGGACTCATCAACACCCGTAGTCCATACATTTCCCCCTAATGTGTTCCTGTGGCCTCCCGAACACCCATCGAGTTTCATCATCGTGAATCTATTCTGGGAGTGAATGTGCTGAGTCTGTCCGCCGCTGCTTCTTGTAATCGGGGGGGGGGAAATTACAGATTTCCGACCGCAACGAGACACAATGAGCACAATGGTGAAAACAAATTGGTGCTCTGGGGAGCTCCGATGCCTCTTTTCTGCTACCTGGTTTGGTGGGGACGACATAAAAAGGAATACTTCATCTGGTGTGATGGAGGTTGGTCCTGCAGAGGACTGTGTGTGTATGTGTGTGTGTGTGTGTGCATGTTAAGCAGCTCAGCATGGTGTTTTCTTTTCTGATATTGCATGCAAGTTAAAAATAAAGCAACGGTCAGGTTAATATGCATCATACTAATAGAAATCTTCATTTTCTACACTGTGCAGAAGTAAAGTGTCTTTATTCTATCCCCTGTCGCCTTCTTGTGCTACGCTCTGCTTGTATTCATATTCACCTGGGGACCGTGAACACTGTACGCTGCGCTAAAGCACACAGACCTTCCCAACAACCATCTATCTTCCATTCTCTAAAGCAAAGCCTCTGATGTTCCTTTTAAATCAGGAGAAGAGACCCGTCTCATCTCGGGGCACAGTACAATACTAACATGTCATTCTATAAATGGGTCCCAGCAGAACTGGCACACAAGCTCGTCTCCCGTTGCCAATTCTCCCCGAGTCCCAACAGTGTAAGGCAGCTTAGTAATAAATCCTGTGAGTCTATATGTTATTAGCCTTTACGGCAAACTATCTGAAGCCTCAAAGCCCTACAAGACTAAACTATACTACATTAACTGAAGCGGTTTATATATAAACATTGTACCTGAGAAGCACACAACTTCTAAACACTCACTCTCCAGGGGCTTTATTCTATTATCCATCACAGCTGGTTTAATGCAACAATATATCTTCGCATTATAAAAAGTATTAAAAAGGTATGTAGGAAATTTAAACCCACAGGGAATCTGTTTAAAAGAAATTCTGTCAGTAATATATGACGGGATATCCCACGAAGGCAGCCGCTGTGTTGTTACCGTCACACACCAACGTACACAACCTCCATCTATCTTTTATTGCCTTATTTGCATCTCAAGGCCTCCCGTTTAACACCTTTATGTACATCATACAACACAGAGAATGAGAGAGCGGCGTATTAGCAACCTTGAAATGCATCAATGACAAACTTGGAGGAGTATACGTTAAAAAGAGGCTTAATATAGTGTTTTGTGTACTTGTGTTGACTCTGCAACACGGATATTCGACTTGGAGAGGCAGTTACGATCAATGTTTACAACACATCAGTTGTGCGCCTCTGCATGAAGGAGGCTGTTCTACCTTTTTTTCTTTTAACGTCACTAAGACATCCCGCTAATGAGGACGGAGATGCTTAACGAAGTGAGGATCTACTTCATCTGCGTCGCTAGTGTTTAGCACTACTTCAGGCGGACAAAGGAACAACTTCAGACCTTCGAAAGCAAAGTCGAGATCGGTGAGTTGAAGGAAGAGTTTGTTCGTCTGAGAAGAGTGTCCCGCAGTTCGATGGGACGATTGATACCACGTTCATGACTGCGTGTTATCCGTTAGCTAGGTAAACTCACAGCACGTCATTGCTCGTCGTCACATTTGTGTTTGTGTGACACACGAGATGAAAGATTTGGATCACAAAAGAAAAATTGGCAAAGAACTTTAAATTTAAGTAATAGAGTGAAGAAAATGTGTCTATCTCTGAACACCTTAGGGTTACAACCATGTTTTTAAAGCAACACTAACTTTTCCTACCTTAAAATAACAGCTTGAAAGAAATTGTGCCGCTACAATGACTTTTAATATGGCGATTTGCGCCTCCGCCACTGACATCGGGGGTCTGTGGGCTAAATACCCGACTATGTAACATTTTGTAGCCGCCCGGTACTTTGACCTGCTTTCTGTCATGATGACCAACGTCACATAGTCCAGTCCACCTCACAGGGGACTTTTTATTGTCTCCGCTACGCGACGTAGAGACAGAGAGACATGCTGCTGTGGAGACGACCAATAACAGACCTTTAGTTTAATAAAAGAACAAAGACGTCTTTAAGAAAGGGACCTGACATTACTGCTGCTGTCATCTAGAGGAGAGAGAAAGTTACAGGGGGGCGGAGGAGATTATTCTATTTACTCAAAATCAAAAGAGCCATATGCGTCACCAGAAGAGCCGTATATGGCTCAGAGCCAGAGGTTCAGACACCTGATCTATCGTAACTGGGTATTTACGACACTGAAGTAAACGTTGAATACCTGAAGGGGGCGCTACAAGGGAAAAACTACATAGTGGGGCTTTAAACCGGGACCCTCACATGTGCTGCTTTGTGATCAGGAACACATAGACGTTTGCATTTGGATGTAGGAGATTTGTCTCATAGAGTACCTTTTTACGGACAGATGACAAACAATAAGGTTCTGTCTTTGAAAATCTATGTTTCTAAATTTCAAAATAAATATTTTTAAAGACGGTTTAATATCACCAAACCCAATAGTGTAATATTGTCAATACCTTTAAAAACTAAACAAGAGTACACTAAATGTCTGACTGAGATACTCTTTACCAGTTCTTGTATGATGTGATATGTGTTTTCATATGATCTTTTATTTCACTGTGTGAGACCAGAGATGAACTGTTGTGCAAAATGCAGCGTTTTAGTTGCCAGGTACTTTACAAAGGAAAGAGGAAACCCCCTGGAGCTCTTTGGAAAAGACCAACCTTCTCTTTGGCATGACGGCTACCCACGGACACGCCGGCTGTTCAGTCAGAAACAACAACACATTTTATTGACACATTCATTTAGACAAGCGGGGCATTCTTCATGCTTTTAAATTGGGTTAGGTTATAACGACTAGCACACAACATGATAAAGGTATCATATGTAAGTGCTGAAAACAAATATCATATCGTTATTCTATAATAATTATCTTATTATTGTAAATACAATACAAATCAACATAAGGTCGTCGGGATGATCAAAGCCAGGCCATTTAAGTGTTTTACAGAAGTATGGACTTGGGACAAGCAGCGTGAAACATCCACTGGTTAGCTCTTCTGACCGAACAGAGAGCTCTGGAAAGACATCCCTGCCTGATCATTTTCATTGGGAGGTCAACTTTACATCCAGAACATTGCTAATCTGTTTTAAATGCACAGGTTTTGGAAAACAGGAGACAGTTAATCAATCTAATCATCACAAATGCATTGCTCTACAGGATCCATAGTCATTGATTGATAACGAGTTGCCAGGCAAATTTCAGTTTCAGTTGATAAATAACCCCGCTGTGTGCTCGAGACACGCTGGAATGAAATAGCCGAGTGGGGCCATGTGTCTACATTACGCTCTGTGGACGGAAAGACCTTGGAGAAAAAGGAAAAAATAAGCTTCTTTTTGCCGACTCTTAATCAAAAGGCATTACAGATACAAGCTGGAGGAAGGTACTCTCATCTCAGAGGTCCTCTCTGTCTGCTTCTTTCATTTGGAGCATGTAGTACAGCTGGACATGAATACCCACACCCTGGAGAAGGGAGGGCATCCCTGCTGGCTCAAGGTTGGCAATACAATCGGGATTATGGATCAATATGTTCTTTAAATGCTTAAACACTTACAAGACCAATTAGAGTTAGAGTTTAATTTATTTAGCACAAGTAGCGATGTTGAAAGAAATTTAAATTGACGATGGTGCACAATGCTTTCACATTCATGTAACAACCAAACACTGTGATACTCCTTTTTATTTGTTTGGTTCTTTCCGCTATTGTTTTGTTAGTTCAGTAGTACTTAATATTATTCTTTTTTTTAATAATGTGAATTTTTGGAGGCCGTTAACACAGTAAAAATGTCAGTGGGGTTTTCCGTCTAGTATGAATGTCAAGGACTTTCTGCCAATCAATCCAATAACTTTGGAGATAATGACAAGTATCGTATATGTATGTGTGTATGTGACAAGTAAATAACGAATGGTAATCCATGCAATAATTGTTGTGACAATGGACCGACTGACAGACATCACCATTCCTAGAGCCGTGCCGCTAGCTTTGCTAAAACGCATCACGATGAGAAAAGTATTTTAGAGTTGCGTGTATCACGTTTGTTCTCTGTCCTTCAAGTTGTTTCACAATGTTCAACTGATTAGAGAGCTATGTATGACTATATACGAGAGAGGATTTGTCCTCCCATCCCCGGTCGTGAGCCAGTGCAAGGTTTTCAACTCGGATTAATGTGTGCGAGTAAAATAGTTGAAATCAAGGAACAACCGCAGGCCGCTATTTCAGCTTGGGTCTCTCTGGGTAAATAGTAAATGGACTTGAATTGATGTAGCTGCCATACAAGGTGCCACCTGCCCGAACCGATGCACATTCACTCACACACACGGATGGCTCAGCCTTCAGGAGCAATATGTAGTTTAGTATTTTGCTCAAGGACAGTTGGCAACATGGATCACATTGCAGAGCCTCCAGCTTTGACCCTGAGTGTAACGTACGGCCGGAGAGGCGGAGCGGAGAGAGGCCAAGGCTGCAGCCGGGCCGTGTGGCCTTTAGGGACCCGAAGCTGCCACAGGAAAAAACAGACACTGTTTATTAGCAAGTGTGGAGAAGAGCAGAGCGTGTATGTAGTGTGTGTGTGCATAACTAGTGTGGTGGAGCGAGAGAGGGCGTCACAGTAAACGTGGGTCGAGGGATCGGAGGTGAGGAGACTGCAGCTCCTCAAGACCAACAGAAACTTCCCGAGTCTCGTTCCCCGGCTGCTGAGTGGAGCGACGAGGCAAGGTCGGACTGAAGCTTGAGCGTAATGCATCCTGGGACATGTAGGCAGCGTGTGAGCAGTAACACATAAACACACACTGAGGAATGTTTAGCATCATCCACATAAACAGTGATGCATTTAGCCAAGGTAAGAATCAGGGTGACTGAGGTAGGTGATGCTCCACCATTAGGGTGACAAGTGAAGGAGACAATAAAGAGACCCTTTAGGCCTGGTGGGAGATATCGCTACTGTAATTACCACCAATATCTGCCAATTGCTCATTCAACATTCGCCACGAGTTCAAGGCGTTACTTAACCTTGCTAAGCCTCAGTAGAATGAGAGTTTAAATTATAATTGAGTGGTCATTACAGATGAGGATCTTGTGTTAATAGGTGCTAAATGATCATCTAGGAGGGGATAAATGAGTCTGAATGGCTGAGTGAGAGAGGGTGGATGAAGGATATTAGTATCATTATTATTAGATAATATAGTTGATATTGGCATTTCCAGAAATATAATCTAACTAAGCTTTGAGGAGGAAATCCTCCAAGCTGCCAAAGCTATAAAGCGTGACTTATAAATAGGTAGTGAAATTAAAATGCTCAATGGAAAAGATGTTCAGCCCCAAAGAGGCGAAGGAACTGTTCCCTTTGCTTTACTCCAGAGCATTGTTGTTCTGTCACTTAACAACTCACAAAGTTTATTTTCAACTTGGTAGACACTTTGTTCACATAAAAGTTCTGCGTATCCTTCCTTTCAGTACTCACCTTGTCCTACTTCGTCATCTCTTGCATCTTAGAGAATATTTCTCTTGGCTGTTTTTTACCCAGCAGTGTCTGATATGAAAGACAAGAATACAACACGAAACATGAATCAGCTGAACCCAAACAGACGTGCATATGGAAATATCTGCCAATCACAGAATATTCTACACGGGAGGTTGGTGTTAAAAGATTGTACTTGAATAGAAACGGTTGTGTTGTTGTGTTATGGAGATTGCAGCCATCATGTCCTCATGAAAATGCAGGTAATAAGCAGTAATGTAGGAGCGCTCACACATGTGGAAGTGCATATGCAGCAGCATCTGGCGGGTTCCCCCGCAGCTATGGAGGACACAAAATGTATTAAGTATAAATAAATAAATAAATGCATGAATGAATACAGGAATAAATAAATGTATAAATAAATAAATACAGGAATAAATACATGCTGAAATAAATGTATAAATAATACAGGAATAAATAAATAAATGCTTAAATAAATGTATAAATAAATACAGGAATGAATACGTATATATTATACCTAAACAAGATATAAATCTATTTCTACATTTCTATATTTCTTCATTTATTTACAGTATGTCTCTATTTATGTGTCCAACACGTATTTCTTCATTTATTTATGCGTGACATTTATGGGTCACGCATAAAGACAGAGATGTAAATTATCTCACTGGTACTTAACACAGTCAGGATAAGTGTGGGGAATGTTTGATTAAAGCTGGCAGCTTCCTGTGTAGAGAGCCGAGAGAGACGGTATTTGAATGGTTGTGAACAGTATACGAATACCAATAAATAGATTTTCTTTGTAATTGTTCTGCATTGTTATATACTGTAGGCGTGGAATACGATATAATGTGATCCTGAAAGCTACAAGTCATTTCTTTTCATTTTAACGAGGCTGACCGCCCCTTTCTCTCTTCCTTCAACAAATTGCCACTTAAGGCCGTCAACATCTCCTTCATTCCTACCAACATCTAATTGTTTTTGACACTATGTTCCGGATGGTATCCCATGAGTCCAGAGACTCTGACCCGATACCCGGCAACATGGTCTCTGATGATGAATGTTGACCAACAAAGACTTACGGTAGTGTAAGATTACGCTATTAAGTGTGCAGTATACACAACATCAATGGTTGCATGGCTGTTCCTTCTGCATCCCAAATGTTTTGCAAATCCAAGAGCAAATATCACAGCCTTCAGCTCATTCGTGCATTTATTTTGAACGCCCGTGTCCCTAAAAAGTCCTCCTCATCGTTGCATTGTTCTAAAATGCTGCCGAAACTACTCTCATTAAATCTGCCCACTTTTAGTGTCTGGCTGTTGGTTTCACAGAGGCTAAAAGTGCCTTTTAGAATCAGCGCCGGGGTTTTATCGATTACTTTAAAAACACACATAAACGTGGTTTACGTGACTGACCTTTTAAATCTGAGAGCAATAACTGCACCCTGAGGCGCTGGGGCAGAACAGCTTTTCCACTCAAGAAGAGCTCCACTATTTGTTGCTTTGCTCACGCTGTGTGGCGCTGGCAGGTATCATGCAGCGGGTTATTAGACCCCAAAACAGCTCCTTTGTGTGAGGAGGAGCTGGAGAGGGAAAGTTGCTGGATGGGCAACAAAAAACTCTTTAAGATGCTGAATGTACTCTTCACATTACGCAGTGGCATTTTATTCATCCGCAATATAACAATAATGATTCGAGCAGCTTTAAGGAAAGATAAGTCAGTATTATCAACAAACACAGGTGTTTAATTACTAAATAATCATCGCAGTACAAGAGAGTTACAACCAATACAGTTGCATGTATGCTACATAAACAAATGTAATGTCTCCGACGGCTTAAAGGACTAGTTTACGATTTGGGAAATAGAGTGAAGCTAGTCAGAGACGACCATATTCTAAACATAGCATCCACAAAAAGCCCCAGCAGTACTTGGCTCTGTTTCTTCACACGGCCGACCACCAGGTACCTCACACCCAACAACCCAACTATCCCATAAGGATGTAACATTTGTCCAGCAGCACCTCTAAATCTGACTCGCTCACGCTTTATGTCTCATAGACTGGTTTGATGGGGTTTATGGGCTGTGCCGTTTCTTGGCTGGAAGCAGTGACTCCCTGTGCCGTCTGACTTTGAGCTTTGATCGGTTGCCGTCGCTGCCCACATAGTTAAACTGCTTTAAAGTCTTTTTAACCGCGTGACCATGGCAACCGCGGAAACAACGGCGTTCAGATACGAGAGCAGATGTGACTTTGTCTCAGTTCCCCTCGATTACACAACTCCTCATCAGCAGAGAACAGACGAAAGAGAATCGGTGATCGCTGGAGCAACATCTCACGGTGAATCAGGGCGTCTCCGGCTGTCAGACGCACACGCTACGCTCTGTGGGTGTGTTGCTGTCGGCCCGAGGGACTGCGATGACACATTTGGTGCAATTTGGACACGCAACACTCATAAGCTTTGAATAAACAAGCGAACAATGGTTCTCGCAGCAGAGGGAGAGGTCCTTCTCGGGCTGCTGGATGCTGGATGTTTACACAATGTTTGTTTCTGACTGCAAGCCGTTGGACTCGTGTGCGTTTGTTTGCCGTGAGCCAGACGCCATTTCCCCCGGTGTTTCTGCCGCTTGTGTGCGTGATGCAGCCGGAAGGTGTTCTGAGGACTAAGGAAGTGCACCGTTGGGTGTAAAGCTTCAACACCCTTAGAAGTAGGCAGATCATTTTTAAACCTCGGACCGGAACCGGAACAAAGCTGAACTTCTCATGGCTGGAGCTTTATCTTGATAATACTTTTTTCAGTTTATCTAACTCGCAGCGAGAAAGCTATAATAAGCTCATTGTCTAACATATCAAATGTGTACAGTAAGTGACTTTTATACTTCTGTAAATGTGCAAACTTCTCCCTTCAGATAAGATCATTTGGTAATGCAGTCAAAACATCATTTCCAAAAATCAACGCGTGAATTTTCAGTAACGGCTTTATTAAATTAGTGCAAAAGACAGACGTAACTCATTCAAAATGTCATCTTTTTCTTTACGGCGGTTCTCCACATGAGCTACCTTCTTTTGATGAGAGCAAGAAAAAAAAAATGCAAAACTATCCACCAAAACCACAGCCTTCGATTTCTTCTGACACATCTTCTTGAGACTTGAAATGACAGATGGAGAGGAGAGACGGAAGATAACCTAAACACACGGCAGCCATCAAAACAAGACTCCGGATTCTGCAATTAACCACAGATTTCAAATGATTTAAAAAAAATCAAAGAAAGGATGTTACAATAGAATAGTCAACACATCAATAGCATTAGAAATAGTGCCTAAAATTCACAGAAAAAAGAATTCCTCTTTTTTATTTACTCACTGTGTGGGTGACAAAAGAACTTGCAATCAAAGTACATAAGTTAATCAATACTGTATATTTATACAATGGTAAAAAATAAAATATTTATAGAATAGTACTTTTTTTTTTTTTAAGGTTTACACCGTTACTATAAAGATATACTGTTTTCCACTCCATGACAACTAATGCAATAAAAACAGAAGCAAATCGAAGAAACGACTCCAGAGAGTTTCTGACGTTGAAGGCTTATGGCTACCACCTCGTCCTAAAACGACCACTGCAGACACAGACACAGGCTTTGTTCTCTCCGCTTAGCGAGGGGAACAAGATCAAACACAGTCTGCGACGAGAAAACAAAGGAACACATCAACAAGTCAACGCTCCTCCCCGACCGGGACGGGAGCTCGGCCGTCGGTGCCGCCCGGCCCGCTGGGAGACACGCGGGTCAAGAGGGAGACGGGAGACGGGGGAGAAGAGGCAGAAAGATGGATTGTGTATATGCATGAGGGAGCGAGGGAAGGAGGGAAGGAGGGGTGGAAAATAAAAGAGGAGGAAGAAAAGGAAACCGGGGATGCGGCGAGTTTTGGATGCTGTTGGAAAGGAGGAGCAGTTTGATGAGTTCCAATACCAAATTGATTTATAGCTTTTCTTTTGTTACAACATCAACACACATGTTGTTTCAAGTATCTCCTACAGAGTATAGAGGCGTTGCCATGACACCGCCGACACCCAATGAGTGTCTGCCAAAGGGGAATACAAGGAAAAGGGTGAAAAAGAAGTGGCGTAATTGATGTGCACAGTCGAGAGGGGAGATAGAGAAGAACGTCAAATAGTGTCAGGAAAAAACACGATGAGATGAGAGAAGACCAACGTGGGGAAAGACTCGTGCAACAAGGAAAGTAAAGATGAGGAGAAGGAGACGAGAGCGGTGAGAGGAGAAGTGAGATATTTTTTAAAAAGGAAAAGGAAAGCTGAGTGGTGGTTGTGCCAGTGGGGATTGGGTGTGTTTTCCGGTTTGATTTTTCGCGGTGAAAAGTCTTCTTCTCGCTTCTTCTTCATTATCGTCTTCTTCTTCTCCTCCTCCTCCTCCTCCTCTTCTCCTAAGCCTGGGTTGCGTGTGGGAGATAAGTCGTTGCTTTTCCAGTGTTGCAAAAAGGACTACGGGAGGTTTCAGCAGAATCTACAGGCCTGCAGGGAGAGAAGGTGAAAGAGGAGGAGGAGGAGGAGGAGGAGGAGGAGGAGGAGGAGGAGGAGGAGGAGGAGGAGGAGGGGAGGAATGTGTGGGAAAGAAAGGAGATACAGTAAAGTAAAGGTCATCACTCAACCAGATACATTGCAATCAATTACGCAGGACGTGACGGCATCGCATCATTAAAGATTCAATAAGGACAGGACAGGTTACAGCTGTCCCCTCTCGGGCAGCAGCTACCAAGTCATCGACTTTAAGTAGGGTGACCAGACGTCCTCTTTTTGAGACCAAAAAAAAAAGCGTCCGGCAGGGTTTCCAAAAACGTCCGGGAATTTGCTTCGTCGGATATTTCCGTTTCTCTGGGTCTTTCACACGTTTTTACCCCTTACAAGGTTTGTAAACGGTATGTCCCTTACGTTCCACCTGAACAGTCATTGGTCGACTGATCTCAGGGTTGCCAGATAAACGAAATCCCCCTTTTAGGTATGCGTATCACAAAACAGGCAGAATGAGAGAGATCCGTCTGCGTCTGACGCATGCGCCTCGCTCTCAACTGTGATGTGTGCACAAGGGTGGGCAGACTTTTACTAGCCCCCCCCCCCCCCCCCGTCGACGCCGCTCGTCATGGGAGCCCTTTCCTATAAGGGGGGGCATCATGAAGGAGTTATGCCGAGGTGTCCTCTTTTTCACAAACTCAAATCTGGTCACCCTACTTTAACGTCAACCTGCACCCTGAAACTCGACGTCCTAGAGACACGTTCTGGAGCGGCTGCAGGGAAGACGACCCGGCTGCTGTGAGCACTTGAGGACTACGTCACTACTACTTCAGAATGACTTCAGTTTACGGTACTGAGGGCAGGAAGTAGGGCCAAGTGTTCGACAGGTTAACCTGGACGCTCCCTCCCTCCCTCCCTCCCTCCCTCCCTCCCTCCCTCCCTCCCTCCCTCCCTCCCTCCCTCCCCCCACATCTAAAATTCGGTTTCAATCTACACATCATCATCTTTTATGAGAACCTATGAGCTTCAGAGACGTACAGTATGCTCATTTGGATGGACACGGTGTTTTCCCTGGTGATAGTCTGAAAAAATAAAATAAAAAAAAGGTTTCCCTGGTAATGTGACAGTTTGACAGACACAAACACACACACACATACACACACACACACACAGAAATGTGAGAGTTTATTGATTGCCTCTCTGCCAGACATCTCCTCCAAGTCGGCTCCCTATTTCTGTCACGAGCATTCCACAGAATCCCTCCTCCTCCTCCATCCATCCATCCATCCTTCCCTCCTCCTCCTCCTCCTCCTCCTCCTCCTCCTCCTCCTCCTCCTCCTCCTCCTCCTCCTCCTCCTCCATCTCCATCCTTCCTCCCCCTCCTCCCTCCTGCTCGCCATTTCACTCATTCCCTCTCCACTTTTTCTTTCCCCGTCTCCTTTTCTTTCGGGCATGGCTGGATTGGATTTGGCACTCTGGGCTTCTACAATGTCTTTAAACTCTAATTCCGGACACGGTGGGAGTCAAGCTGTCAAACTAAATAAAAAAAAATATGGACACAGTTACATACGCAGGACCAAACCGTGCACTGCAAAAGGTCACTTCTAAATCCAGATTGCACTTCAGTACATGTACAACACAAGTGCACTCTGAAAGGACAGGAAGGGCCCGTCCAGGTTATTCTACCTCTGGTTCCTCTGGCCAACACATCTGCCTCCAAATGTACACTGCAAAAATTAAAATCTAAGTAAGATGAATTATCTCACATTAAGGCAATCTATGCTTGTTTTTGGACTGACAAGATATTTCTTCTTACAAGGCAGTTTTAATGTTGGAGCATTTCACTTGTTTTAAAAAATCTTGGCAAGTCAAATTTTCCTCTTCCGTTGGCAGATAATGTGGCTTATTTCAAGTAATATTCCCTCATTTTATTACTTTTATTCCTTGTTTTTTTAGGCTAAATTTTTGCAGTGTAGTTTTCAATAGACGTGTCTAATTATTGTAGCAATCTTTTACCCCCCTCCAGCCCACACACACACACACACACACACACACACACACACACACACACACACACACACACACACACACACACACACACACACACACACACACACACACACACACTAATAGTACATCTTCATCACCTTTGATAAATTACTTAATAATTAATTACTTAATTAATAATGTGGCCCATCTCAAATTACAAAAGTGCAAATATAAAAACACAGACACGCCTGCGTCGGGCCGTCCCTCCATCCCCGTCCCAGAGCTCCGCCCGGCCTCCCTCACACTGGTACCGACCGCAGAACCCATCAGTATTTACCGTGGCAACAACAAGTCACATCTGACGTGAGCCCACGCTAGCCCTTAACCTGTAACATTACAAAGACAAACAACAACTACCAAGAGCCTTCGTCCTGACCACCTTGACCGCCGTGTTATGGGCGGTTGTCAACGTGAGAAACACAGCGGCTAGATGAACGATAGCAAGAGCGACTGTTGCAAATGGTTCCCTGAGACGATGGGGGCTGGAGCAAAGATGTGCATCAGTGGAGATTTTAAAGTGTGTGGCTGTCTGAAGCATATGGCGTATTCCTACACTACAACACGACACGGCTGACAAGCTAAGCGGAGCCTCCAACTTGATCCAACAATTACCGGGAGAACCGCACACACACACGGCATCGCACATCGATACACACTTTCAGGATGAAAGTCGCAAGACACGTGTAGCATGTGCTCTTTACAGTGAACCCGGCACCTCTTCCCTCCCGCAGCATCCTGTGACTGTCGCTACGACTCCTCCAGAGGCAGCGGGGTACCAGAGGTCCTCTTCCTTACCTAACAGGCTTACCTTTAAGCCTCGCCTTGTACTGCTAATCTAGCAGAATGCACGCTGCGAAACACGGTGTCAAACAACCAATTTGGAGGTGGCACTTCTAAAGGGTTTGCTGAAGAATTCTGCTCTTTGCATTTCTATTGCGAGCGCAGGAGTGGCTGAAGCGGCCTTTGTTTCATGAGTTAAGCGGTCGGACTAACTCGTGGTGCGTTGCTGGCTGTTGACGTTTTTAAAATCCTCCTCCGTCTCCGCCGCTCTCTTTCTTCGCACATCTCTCCGACTCTCTCGACAAGATTAGGGGTATTGAGGAATGTGAACTATAATTTTCCCAGACGTCACGAAATGAATTGGACTGTACACTTCAAAAAAAGTCTCAGGCGATCGAAGCGTGCCTGAATGGGGAGGGGGGGGTGGAGGGGGGGGTACGGAACAGGAGTGTGTGGGGCAGATTGATTTTTCTTTCTCCATAGTTTTTCCTCCAATGCCCCCGTTTCATAAAGCTCAGGACTAAGTGTTGCCTACAAAAAACGGAAATAAAAGTGGCGAAACACTCGGAGGCAGTCGAGACTCAGATATTGGTTTCTGCAAATCTAATGAGACTCCGGCATCCGTGTTTCAGCTCGCATGAAGAGCGAGGTATAAAAGAGCCAATTCTCCCCCTCTAGGCGAAGAAAGTCACGGCCTTGACATGAAAACACGTTGCAGAATCAATCCACCTCAGTGCAGACACAGGCTAAGAACTCATAGGTCAGGAACAGATGAAAGGGATAATTATAGGTGGGAAGAAGCCGAGGCCAGAAAGAGAGGGATGAACAGAATGTAATCACGACTCCGGAGGTTGGCCGAGTTATGAATGAGTCACTCCGTGAGACGGCGAGCGGATTTAGTTGCGCCGCCATGCTGTGCTGCCAAGGAGAATCACGGGGGAACAGTTCACAAGGATGCATTTCCTCTGGATGTGAGTTTGTTTGTCTATACAAAACTCACCAACGCACACACACACACACACACACACACACACACACACACACACACACACACACACACACACACACACACACACACACACACACACTTATCAGTGTGACACTGATCACCAACATCACATGTTCATGCTCCAGCGGAGAGGAGGTCTCTCGTATCCAGGATAGACGCCCGTAGGTTTCTGTATTGCAAAAATTCAGCCCAAAAAAACAAGGCAAAAAAATTATAAAATGAGGGAATATTATTTGAAATAAGCCAAATTATTAATTATTAATTAGCCAACAGAATAGGAACATTTGACCTGCAAGATTTCTTAAAACAAGTGAAATGCTCCAACATTAAAACTGCCTTGTAAGAAGAAATATATTGTCAGTCAAAAAACAAGCATAGATTGCCTTAATTTGAGATATTTAATTTTACTTAGATTGTAATTGTTTCAGTGACACAACCTTCTTCCTACTCTGTTGCTACATCATGAGCCTGCTTCCATCTCCCAGCAGCCCACAGGCAGGACTTCATCTGTGCGCATGCATATGGATGACCTGACGGAGAATCACACAGATCCACCGATGTTGACTCACCGTCTCCACTTTCGAGGTAAAAGCCAAAGCTTAATGCGGAAAATGTAAATTTAACAAGCTGCGGGAGGCGAGGAGGAATCAAATAGGACACCGGAGGGAACAGTAACCACTTTCCAGCCCTTCTAACTGCCGAGAGGAACGGAGGGTGACAGTTGATTATCTCAGGTGTGTCACGGCTGGAAGACGAAGGCGCCGGCGTTGCGGCATGAAGAAGAAACATTATGGGAGAAGACAGGAATCCGTCAGGGTTACACTGACTGTAATGGAAGTTAATGAGCCCCACCATCGCAGAATTGAATGATGAATGAGTTAAATATAAAACATTATAATGAAGGAAATAACAGGAATGTGTCAGTGAGCAGACGACGGGTCATGATTTTATTTACAATTCTTCTATGTATGATCGTCTTCAGGACATATTTTAATCTCTATTGAATCATTTTACAATATTTAAATTTTGACGTATTGTTAAGTGTGTTACATATTTAGTCCGAATCAATAATTAATAATTTTGAATGCGTAAATGAAATGTAACAATTACATTTCATAATCTATATCTTAGGCCACATTTACACATAGTAGTATTTACAGAAACAAATATTTCTGCCCCTCCGTTTTCAAAAATAACAAGGTCGTTTTCAAAAACGTTTCTGTTTATATGAACCCGCATAAATACGCCGTCCGCATACGTCCCATAGGACGCTCACGTGATGTGAAGCATCTTTAGTCGCACGCTGTGACGTTTGACCACCTAAAACTCGTTTGACCTCGTTCACACGCAAACACAAAAACAGAGTTTTTCTACTTTGGCCGGAGTTTTTAGAAATGATCGTTTTCCGTGATAAAACCTCAATTTTTGTGTAAATGAAAGGCCGATATGCATGAAAACATATGCGTTTTCCCATCGTGTAAACGGGGTCTCAGTTCATCCTCCTGTATATATCAGTGGTGTTGAGGATTATAACTCCCTCTATGTCCCTGGACAACCGATGTACCAGCAGAGCAGCTATCACCAGTACAACATCAGGGCAGTCTTTATATTAACAATTCATGAAGCCTTTCAGCATCACTTGCTTCCAACAAAAAATGAAGACATGTAAAGAACCATTCAAGGACTTTTCTCAAGCTTGAGGTACCTTTAATTATAAAGCAGCAATGTGCTCTCTGCAGTTCTTTAACGGTGACTTTGGATACGTGTCAAAGCCGCGGTTACACGCGACTTTAAAGAGACTTCTGGGATCAATTGAATGGTCAAAGGAGAGCAGGATTACATCTCTGAGAGAGCAGACTGTACGTCTGTCGGGTGACTAATGGGGACAACAATTATACTGGTGGGGTCCAGTAGTGAGGGAGGTGGATGTCATGTAATCACTGACACTACTCACCACTCCTTTTCATCCTGTAGTGCTCGTTTGTGCCTGGCAGAATTTAAATGCTTTTATTATGTCATACGACAAACAACAAATCAAAAATGTAATTATCATTATAATACTGAGTGAGCATATGCTTACTACCCTTTCTTTCTTTAATCTTTAAAAACTAAATACTTTAGATCTGTGTCCTAGTGCTACACAGCAACACTTTTTAAACTGGACTCAAGACGATATGAAATTAATTAAATGTATCAGTCCCACCGTTGGGAAATGTGCACAGTTATTGAATGTTTATACCACTTATATACCTTTATAAAGAGGGTGATTTTATCCAAATTGCATTTGGACAACTTGACAGCATTTGAAGCCAACATTTAAAGTATCGGATCTTAACAGCTTGAAGAGAACGGGAGAAACATTCAGTAATTGCTTTATTCTCAAAATAATGACCTTATTTCTTGCAATCATATCAGAGTTTCTATTGGCCCAAAGCAAACATGGGTGGGAGTAATGGACACGATATGCTTGTTGTATTGCCAGAAAAGGAACGACTGACACTTTTTAATGATAGAGCACAATTTAGTAATTTATAGCTAATGATCACGTGTCACGGACCTCTGGGTGTAATCCAGGTTGAAAGATGAGGTCGTCAGCCTCTAAACATTCAGTATCGAGAGATCGCTCCTTTGCTTAGAGGTGTCTGTCTTGTGAGATGATACAGCTCTTTAAATTCACATCACACACATCACAGTTCAAAGATCAATAACCTCTGACAGCTCGATGTGACGGCTGAACCAACCCATCCGACACACACTGCAGTCTGACGCCAGGCGTATTCAAAGGGAGCTGTGAAAAAGCGTTATTTCTATAAGAGTAAATAAGCCCCTAAACAGGGCGACTCCATAGCTGGGAGGGGATTAGTGTCGAGCTGGGGAAGGAAAAGTGTCAGAGCGAGGAGAGGAACCACAGAAGAGGAAAAGTGTGTCCTGAAACCCCGGGACGACGGCGGTAAATTAGTGGCATCTGTGCTGGGAGCTGTTTGTTGTGTTTGATGGTAAATGCTTTGCTTTTACCTCGCCCTCTTACTCCCTCTCCTTTAATATAGGAATTACGTTATTACTCTTGCCGGAATTACAGAGAGGCACGGAGAGAAGCAGGTCCTCTGCAGTGCATTACGACTACACACACATCTGCAGCTCCAGCACTTTAATCCTGCACGGAAGATTTTAGCAAGCAGTTTGAGCTCCTAGAGCTTCCATAAATGAGCACATAGGATGAAACGGGTGTGCGTATCTGTGCCTGTGTATGCACTGCATGCACGATTAGAAGATAGCAATGTGGGTAAGAGCATCAGTGCTGGCTCCCTCAGAGATCTTCATTCTAGCACCTTATTTCCCCCCTCGTTCTCACACAGCCATTATGGGCAGCAACATATTAATCTCCATAGCGCAGCCACGTTTACACCGCCTATATGTGTAAAATATAAATGATTTACATACTGTCCAACCTGGACAGTTATTGCCTCCAGCTACACATCATCAACTCAGAGAATATCAATCAGAGCAACAGTGCAGGTGCTGCAAGCAGATAGTGCATGTGCTGAGCAGAGCGCCGCAGTTCACATGTACACAGATAGGGGGCAGCGTTGCCATCTGTGTTGGTTTGCTACCTGTGAGCTGCAGGACAGAGTTCCTCCTTTTAATTCCTTTTTAAATATGGCCTATGATTAGCCTTGCTCTTGTGCACTATGCAGCACTTAGTTGGTCCAAAGGTCTGTTACCAGGTAAACAACGGCTGCTTCCCCATGGCCATGCGACTCCCTGAATCCCAGTCCGTGTGTGTGTGTTCTTCTTGATAAAACTGCGAGAATTTCCCTCCACAGAACTTTAGGATACAATTTAAATTGTTCGCTACTTTATGGTAATGTGTGCGTGAGAGTGGAGAAGGTGAAAGAAGCCGCGGGATTTAACTGCCAATCCGGCAACAGCAAACAAAGTGTAAACACAGTGTGTGTTGGCACTCCCCCTCCCCGACCTGCAGCAGAGTTACATATATTATTCAAGGACCTGAGAAGTAAAGTAACCCTGGTGGAGCGTCATCGGGACGAGGGGTAGTACAGAGAGCCAGTGAGGACAAGGCTCTGCTTGAGGACAGGTTGCTAAGCTGAATCGATGCTGAAGCAGTGGAGTGGGGAGGGCTGAGGTCCGGATGCATCACTTCAGTTCCTCCCAGTAGATACACTCAGCCAGAACATCTGCCAGTGGGGCAGAGATTGATTCAGGTGTCATCCCAGCGAGGCTCTCGGGCTAATCTGTGTCTCTGTCTTGTTTGAGTTTGTGGAAAATATATGACATCGGTTGTCATACGAGGAAAATCGAGGATGGAATTACATTTTTTGTCAAGATAGCGTTTTCTGTTCGCAGTCATTTTCTCTCTCCTCTTGAGCTCATGAAAAACATCAACACTTGGATAGGTTACACACAGTGAAAACACACACACACACACACAGACAGACACACTTTTGAAGGATACAGCGCACAAGGCACGTGCAGGTGTGTGATTCTTTACTAAATCTCTCACGTGTGCATATGTGTGTGTACCTTTGTGTGTGATGTGTTCTAATTACCCATGCAGCCGTGTGTGCATGCACCTTGATAAAACAGTGTCAGGAACATGAACTACTATAATAATCTAATAAAATTCATTTTATAATCTAATTTCATCAAGTGGCGCAGTATTTTCACCAACCCCAGTGTAATAACCTTATATTATACATTACTGAGTGATACTTCAATATTCGAGGTGAAGCGTCATTTGTTACGTTGACGTTCAAATTCTAAACCAACTTTTTTGTTCATCTCTATTGTTGCAGATAATGATCAGGCTCCTCCGATCAGTGTTAGTCTAAACACTCGTTCCAACAGGCTCAGTAGTGAGTGTATTACAGTTGTGGTATTAGATTGGGAAATGTATGGGAATAATAATTTGGCTGTGGAGATTTCTTTCCGACTTGGAACATTTCCAATAATTCCAGAGCGGCGAAAGGTCCAAAAGACAACATTTATTGGAAAACAGACGATGTGATGATTTCCAAAGTTCACGATAAGATTGTATCGAAATATTCTGCTTTGATCCACATTTGTTGGTGTTTAACCTTTTAAAAACAACATTTCCCCTGTTGACACGAGACCGTTTGCTCTTCTTCTTGCAGAAAGAGAAGAGGACATGAACAAGGACAACATAATTTAATCCAACGCATCATCTTTAAATATAAATAGGGAGTTGAGATATTTGCTGAATTTTAATAAAAGTGTTTGCCTATTGAATACATTCACATTTAGTATTGAATTGAAATGATTCATGTGGGTTTATTATCCCCTTGTTCATGAACTATTTGTGATTAGATGTGAGGTTCTGGGACGGGGATGTCTTTGTGTACAGATTGTAAAGCACTCTGAGACATTTCTAATTCGTGAAAAGTGGCTGAATTGAATTGAATTATTAGTACTTTTGTAGATGGTATAGTAATAAAACATACACTGGAATAGAGATCTGGACGCTGAGTACCATGGCAACCGTGCACACCTGCACATGCACGCTCGTGTTAGGAGTCACAAAGTGCATCTGGAGCGCTGGATTCTGACACACATTGAAAAGGTCGCCGTTTCTTTTCTCATGTAACAGCATTTACAGTCATTTCATGTTTATGTAAAATACAACCATGATAAATGTGTTGTTAGAATGACATTCACTGACCGTGAACATTATATATTGATTTAAAGAGTTATTGCATGGCCCTTACTTCTCTTGAAGCTATTCTGTGTCCACAAACTAATAGTTTTAGAGTCATGGTTGGGGCTGAGAGGGAAATAGAGGGAACAGGAGGAGAGAGACACACACACACTGCCGCGTGGCCGTGCAGCCTGGTGGGTAAAAGCAGAACAAAACACAAGAGTTTAATCTCCACACCTTTATTCTCGTCTCCTTTCAGCATCCTTTGCCTCCGGCTCTTTCTATTCCTCTTCCCCTCATCTCTCTGCTGCAGGGTCAGAGTTCAGCTTGGAGATAAGGGAATTGAAACACCATCCTCTCTGCCTCTCTGTCAGACTATCTGACTATACACTGCCATGATCATTCCCCCCTATCTGTCCCCCAGCACAGGTCCCTGTGATGAGCTTGAGCAGGAGTCATCCCTCTGGTGTGTGTGTGTGTGTGTGTGTGTGTGTGTGTGTGTGTGTGTGTGTGTGTGTGAAGGGATGTTCAGTGTCTGTGTTGGTGGAACCTGTTTCCCTGCTGTAGTATCTGAGATTCCCAGCGGAGACAAGCACACACACACTCACACACACACACACACACACACACACACACACACACACACACACACACACACACACACACACACACACACACACACACACACACACACACTCCGTCCTTGTTTCCGCTCTCTCTGCACACCAGCCTCCAGCTCCAGGGTAACGCGCTCACTGTTACATCTGCCCTGACAACCCAAACATGCTTCAGTCCAAATGAATCGACGTGTACACGGCCACAGAACCAGGCAGCCCAAGAATGTGTCACCGGGAGCAGCTATTTGGCTAATGAATGCCACTGTCGATCACCGCACTATTTACAGTGGGGTAATGAATGCTGCTGTCGTTCAGAGTCAAAGGACATCTGCGGGGAGACTTTCTTAATGCCGTCTTGGCACGTCAACCAATTATCATGCCTTCTAGTTCAGACGCTGCGGCTGCTGCCATGACAACGGCAGATAACTAAATACTCCTCAAAAGGAGGGAGCGTGAAGAGCTAACCGACTGTTCCAGCTGGGCCGCTCTCGGGATTGCCGCCGTGAAACTCGGGGAGAGGTGGCTGCCGGCCCGCGGACGCTGACGCTGCATCAGCTTACGCTCACGATTAGCGCGTCGCATCGAGACCGCGACGAATGGTCAATCAACGCCGGAGCGCGGCGTGTTTCCGCCTGCCACACGTTGTCAGTTTAGCTTCATACTCTGAATCACGGTCTTTTCAACAGAAGTTGGCGGCAACTTGGAGCGCCGACTGCATCCCGAGGGAACGAGACAACGAGGTCTTCGCAGGGTTCTTACACATGTTGACCGAGGGATTTCCAGGACTTTTCCAGGACTTTTCCAGGACTTTAAACAAAAATTTCCATGACAAAACTGAAATCTCGTTATAAACATGAACAATTTAGAAAATGTGGCGTATCGTGAGCGTTTACCGACTTACAATTTGAGCGTCTTTCTTTAAAAAACATTAATTATTTCAAACTTGCCGTAAATGAACATGTGATTATAACACATTTCCATGACTTTTTCAAAACTTTTATGATTTAAGTTTTTTGCATGACTTTTCCAGGCCTGGAAATTGCTATTAAAATTCCATGACTTCTCCAGGTTTTCCATGACCGTACGAACCCTGTCTTCGGACTAAGCCTTCCCGAACACGGCGCGGTCATCGGCTGCGATTGAGCGTTTTGAGAAAAAGATGTGCGTCAATAGACAGAATGATCCACAGCCAGAGCAAGACCCAAGGGTCATGCTCGATGCGAGGATGATGGCGAGAGAAGACGAGAAGATGAGGTGCAGAGATTCTGCTTGTAAGCAAAGGATTATGGGGGAGAGTTCTGATCGCTGAATAGAAATAGAGCAGGAGAAGAGGTACAAGGGAGAGAACGAAAAGAGAGCTGGAAACAGGAAGGAGACGTGAGCGTGCATCGTCTGATTATCAAGTAGTAATCAGTAGGAGAAAGAAAACTGATGTTATAAATACGACTACACTATTGCTCTGGCTAAAATGTTATCCTCCTTTTTTTTAGCATTTTCTCTTCCTGACTTATCTCAAGTCGTCTTCTTCTCATCCCCCTCTCAGCCTCCCTCCGGCGTCCCCCTCCTCCCACGTACAGCCAGCCTGACCGTAAACTACGGAGAACCAGCTCAGGAGGGAGAAGGGATCGAGGAGCCGTACATTTGCCACATATTTTGTGTCACCGAAACCATCTGTTGGACGTACTAAAGTGTGAAAGAAGGAGGCGGAGCTGTTCATCCTACTGCTGACGGCCTACAAGACACATTCAGACTAAAGTCCAGCTCGTCCTCACAGGGAACCTTCAGGCGTCAAAGAGCAAAACAGACACACTTTTGGAAAATAGATGTAAAAAGAAAAAAAAGCACACTTTGCGATTGAAAGGGATTCAAATAGTTAATCGGTGCAACACAAACAGACACACGCACACGCACACGCACACACAAACACACACACACACACAGGTATGACTTTTATTCCCTGAGTATGATGAATTACTTCCCTTTTGAATACACGTATCCTAAGTCAGAAACTGGAAACCCAACGCCACATTGCCTTAGTATTAAGTGTTTACTGTTTAATATGTAGTATTAAGTGTTTAGTGTGTATTATGTAATATTAAGTGTTTAGTGTGTATTATGTAGTATTACGTGTTTAGTGTGTATTATGTAGTATTAAGTGTTTAGTGTGTATTATGTAGTATTACGTGTTTAGTGTGTATTATGTAGTATTAAGTGTTTACTGTTTAGTGTGTATTATGTAGTATTACATGTTTAGTGTTTAATATGTAGTATTACATGTTTAGTGTTTATTATGTAGTATTAAGTGTTTAGTGTGTATTATGTAGTAATACTTGTTTTGTGTGTATGATGTAGTGTTTAGTGTGTACTATGTAGTATTAAGTGTTTAGTGTGTACTATGTAGTATTAAGTGTTTAGTGTGTATTATGTAGTATTAAGTGTTTAGTGTTTATTATGTAGTAGTAAGTGTTTAGTGTGTATTATGTAGTAGTACTTGTTTTGTGTGTATGATGTAGTGTTTAGTGTGTACTATGTAGTATTAAGTGTTTAGTGTGTACTATGTAGTATTAAGTGTTTAGTGTGTATCATGTAGTATTAAGTGTTTAGTGTTTATTATGTAGTAGTAAGTGTTTAGTGTGTAATATGTAGTATTAGGTGTTTAGTGTGTATTATGTAGTAGTAAGTGTTTAGTGTGTAATATGTAGTATTAGGTGTTTAGTGTGTATTATGTAGTATTAAGTGTTTAGTGTGTATTATGTAGTAGTACTTGTTTCATGTGTATGATGTAGTATTAAGTGTTTAGTGTATATTATGTAGTATTACGTGTTTAGCGTTTATTAAGTAGTATTAAGTGTTTAGTGTATAATATGTAGTAGTACTTGTTTAGTGTGTATTATGTAGTATTAGGTGTTTAGTGTTTATTATGTAGTATTAAGTGTTTAGTGTTTATTATGTAGTATTAAGTGTTTAGTGTGTATTATGTAGTATTAGGTGTTTAGTGTTTTTTATGTAGTATTAAGTGTTTAGTGTTTATTATGTAGTATTAAGTGTTTAGTGTTTAATATGTAGTATTAAGTGTTTAGTGTGTATTATGTAGTATTAGGTGTTTAGTGTGTAATATGTAGTATTAAGTGTTTAGTGTGTATTATGTAGTATTAGGTGTTTAGTGTGTAATATGTTGTACATACAGCGTCTCCACTCGTCATGTGACCTGTGTTGTGGTTCTGATGGTACTCACAGAGCAGGGCGAGCAGGAGAGTTGCGAGCAGCACCAGGAGGCTGGCGCGGTGGGCGTGGCCAGAGCTGCAGTGCATCTTGTTCTTCTGACAGACGCACACTTGAACTTTGAACTCCGTGTTGTTGGACAGAGGGGGCACCCCTGAGTCCGTGATGAGCAGCGGGAGCTGGTAGTTGGCTTTCTTCAGAGCTTGCAGCAGCATGATTTGGGAGTGTGTGGCTGAGGGAGACACAGAACAAGAAGAGGGAGATGTAAAGCACGGTAATCCTGCATGAGTTGTCCACTCAGTTTGCATTTAACAGCCGCCCGTTACGCAAAGCAGAACTAAATACGTGGATCTTAACACAAAACGGATATGCCCAAAGGAACTGTCTGCCAACTGTCGGCCATTCACGACAACTGAAGAGACACAAAGTGGCTCCATTAACTGTTACATGTAGTTGCATCACACTTTGGAATTCTTTCAGACACACCAAACACATCCTGCAGCACCCCCCCCCCCCCACCCCCTCTTTCATGCTGATTTGTGCCACTGGATGCAAAGTTGCACATGTCATTTACTGTGTGCTCAGAACAAAGCCCCCCGGCAGCGGTACACATGTCATAGATGCAGTGGCCTTCCGTTTACGACTGATGCAGAATCAGCCCAAAGTTTCTACAAACCCTGATCAGCGTGTGACAAATCAACCAACAGCTGACTGTCAGCACCAGATCCCCCTCTGGCAGATTCCTCCACAGGTATTTTAGTTGAAACAATCATACTGTAGTCACGCTGTTATTGTGCAATTGTGTTAATCTGTTGTGGCATTTAACACGTTACACACACGCGCCCCACATGCACCTTCAACGTGATCACAAAGGAACGAGAGCACCAATGTTAAGAGTCTCAGTTAGTTGTTGTTGTTGTTCCACCTCGAGCCTCCCGGCCAGCTTCAGTGTTTGTATTTAACCAATTAAATATAATTATAATTAGCAAGCGCTTAGAGATTCTGTTACCTCAGGACAAAGACAGTCTGTTTTCCAATGTTTCCCACATTCTATGCCCAGTTGGCTGCTGGTGTTACTTTGTTATTTAAGAAATATTTCACAAACGTCTAAATTGTAATGATCTATTGGGGGAAAATGCATAAAGAAAATGCATCAGTGTTCACAAACTAACTAATAATAAACAATTATAGCAAGAAGGATTCAAAATGGTTGCATGTTTAAAGCTTCTACATGTTTTAGAGCTCTCCTTCCACACACACACACACACACACACACACACACCTACGCGCGCCCAGCAGAGGCGAGACGAGCTCAGTGGCAGTCCGCTCCTTCTCTGCTGGCCCTATCTGTCTCTTCCAGCGGTGGTGATTGAGGAGTGTCTGTACCTCCCTCTCCCACTGTCAGTCACAGCGCATACCTCTGGGCAGGTGTTCAGCTCGGCTCCGTCACTCACACAAACACAGACAGCACTGCCGCTGATGCAACCCTGAATCAATGTCTTGGTAATCTGTCTATCCTCCTCCTCATCCTTCTATTATTTTTCTTCTCATCCTCGCCATGCGAGCTAGTATTAGTGCTAGTTTATGCTCTGTGGTCAGAGTGGATGGTTGTAGAATTGAGCCTGGATTGTTCTAGCAGTGACATTTACTTTTGTTACACCCCCTCATCCTTCTCACACTTTCTCTTCCTACATTTGTTTGTATGCCTACATCCCCCAGGGTGCTTTTTGTAGTGAGAATGGACTCAATGTTCCTAAAATACTGATATAACAAGAAAGACAAAGTGACTTGTGCACACGGATACACCACGTTTGGTGCTGTGGTCTGTTGTTGTTGTTGTTGTTGTTGGAGCACACATGTATGAAAGATGTACACCACCGTTCAAAAGGTTAGGGTCACTTAGAAATGTCCTTATTTTTTTGAATGAAGATAACATTAAATTATTAAGAAATGCACTCTATACATTATTAACGTGGTAAATGACTATTCTAGGTTGAAACACCTGTTTAAAAAAAATAAATATCTACATGGTTGTATAGAGGCCCATCTCCAGTGTTCCAATGGCACATTGTGTTATCGCCTTAGAAGACTAGCGGAGGGGTAGAATGTTAGAAAACCCTTTTGTTATGTTAGCACAGCTGAAAACAGTTATGCTGGTCAGAGAAGCTTTTCAACTGGCCTTCCTTTTGAGCTTGAAGTCTGAAGAACACAATTCATATTTAATATAAAATCATTATTTCTAACCTTGTAAATGTATTTACTATATTTTCTATTCATTTTGCAATTCAATGGATAAATAAAAGTGAGTTTTCATGGAAAACACAAAATTGTCTTGTTGGGTGACCCCAAACTTATGAAGTAGTGTATGTGTATGTGTATGTGTTTTTCAATAGGTGAACCATTTACTGTTCGAAGGAGAATACTCACAGTTAACCCTGGTGACCTTCCATGTTTTATCAAGGCCGAGCTGTTTTCCCAGCTCTATCTTAAAGGGGGCGGCGTTGGGCGCGAGGTCCATGTCCCGCCCCCCAACGATGACCACGTTCCTGTCCTGGGCGTCTTCACACACCTGCGCTACGGACGGCACCACAAAGGGGGCATTGTCATTGTAGTCTTCCAGGTGAATGACCAATGATCCCGTCCCTGTGGCTGGAGGGCTGCCTGGAAACAGACAAAACAGACACACGTTAGGAAGGGACAGGCAGAGTGAGGGTGGCGTGCTGCTCATCGGGCGCAGCGTATGAACAGCAACGATCTGGGCAGATGTGAAAGGAGCGATAACACAATGCGGCTGCAGTTAAACTCATGACTCATGTACTCGTGATTATTTTAAAGCTAATTCTCCGTTAAATAGTTTTCATTCTGCCATGACGAGAAAAATGTAAAAAAACACGAAATGCCAACACACCTAATAAGATCCATCCTGATCCTTTCTACTCCGCTGACCTAATTCAACCCAAACGGAACAAAAGCGCCTCTAATTATAATGCCGTAAGAGCATGAATCACAGTGGCTCGTGTTTTGCAAGAGAACATTTTGACTTGGCGCACAGCCTGCCTATGAGCTGTCTGAGATTACAGCTCATTGAAGGATGCAGGGGGAAAAAGCAGCTTGGCTCTCTTCTATTACGGCTCTCTGTTCCACCGCGATTAGGTTATTTTTTTAATCCACACGCCATCCACAACACGCACCCGGAGGTCAGTCAGCAATTAACACCTACAGACAAGATCTGTTATTACAATAAGGGTCCCCTCCACCTTTCCAAGGTAAAATAATAATACTACTAATATATTTTCACACAATCGAGGGCAGAGAGCAGGGAACAAACAAGTCAAGATATATGTGCAATAAATGTCAAGAGATGCTGAAATTAAACCCAGTGGGGGTTTACACGGTGACGTTGAAGCAGCACACACTCAGCAGGAAATGTTCCCGCCATGAACTGCTGATTATGTGAAAGTTAACTTTTTAGGACATACAAAAAAAACTAATGAGTCAAAATCACTGGAGGGTTTTTACAAGTTGAAGTATGACACAATTAGACTTCTTGATAAATCTTTTTTTCCAGTTTAATTATAGATGGATCATCATTTTAACCAGATATGAAGAATAGGAAGCTTTCTGATCCATTACTGAGTGAATACAGTTTCAGATGACAACAGCGGCAGATGCACCGCCTAAAGGCACACATTTTGAAACAATGGATTTGTTTTCAGACTCAGACAGACAAAACAATTTCTGTCCATTCGTTGATTTCGTCACCTGAAATAAGAATGAGTTTAAACGTCATCAATTGGTAGTTGCTGCAATACCCCTCCCATCGGGTCCATGGTAGTTGCATCAATATTGATGTCAATAAATAAAAGTGAATGAAAACACATTTTCACATGTGGGCTTAATGGAGTTGGAACGTGGCACATACCAGATCAAACTCAACGTTTATTAATAATCAAAGCTTAAGCTGCAATGACCTCAAACCTAAAGTCTATGGATTGATTATTTGGATGTCAGATGATCAGTACTGACTCTATATGAATGATTTCTGTCCATCCTAATCCCTCAATCACATTATTAGCATTGGAAAGACACTCCGGACTCAGACTTGACTTGGACTTGATGCCTTGGACTTGGTCTTAACTCGACTGGAGCCGGACTACAGACCTGTTTTTCACTCCTAAGATTCAATTTTGAATCAGGAATCGATTTTGGATGGAAATGTGATCCCGACAAATTAAAGTGAAGTGAATTGTGTACACTCCTAGTTGTAAGTAAATAAATCAGCTGGACATGCCGATGATGTCGTCTTACAGTAGATCACAGAACCCTCCGAGTATTGATATTAGTACCTCTCCTCATGAAAACCACTTCAACATGTTGAGAAAACCAAAGCTTGACGAGCCAACCGTGTCCAACCATTGATAAGCATTGATCGGCCATCACTGCTTGGTGCTTACTTTAAGGAATGGTCAGTTATTTGACAGATTGAATGACGCAGTATTAAATAAATAATAAAAATTGAAGAGAATTCCCAATACGTTGGGCGTGTTGTTATAAATTGATGTCACCTACAGTACACAACCTATGGCTCTAAACATGCACCGCAATAGACCCGGTGCACACGGCACGAGTCCCTGTGCAGCAAGCGCTCACATTGGAAAATCCCCCAGGTGACGCAACAGCAATGTCAAATTCACCTGAAAATAATCCAGATGGAACATTTCTCATCTCCATGCTGGGGCTTTTTATTCATGCGAAACCTTTTTAAACAGAAGCAACATCAAGTTGCCCGGGCTGCCAAAATACCTCTGGCAGGGCGATGGAGGCAAGTGTCCAAGTGTTAAACAGTTACAATGCGTGTGATGCATCAACGTGTGTCAACTGTATGCCAAGTGGATTGGAAACCTCACAGGCGGGAGCAGGGGCAGACTCAAGGATAATGGCAGTAATCCAGGGCCTACTCACCCCGCCTGCATTCCCACCAACCCAAAGAATAAAAACAAATATGATTTGCTCACTGTGCCAGAACAAAAGAAGCGGCAATAACAGTAAAGTTAATATACTTCCATCTGATGGTTTGATGGCTGGAGAGAGAAAAACAATATTTTCATTCACAACAGAGAAATTAATGACGAATGGCAGAGGCAGTCTGTCTCATACACCTGCAGCTAAAACCTTTTCTGCTTCATGGCAGTCTGCAGGGAGTCCCATCTAAAACGGTTAAGTGTTTATCAAATAATCATCACGATCTGTTTGTTTGCGAAATTCAAAACTTTAATTTAATTCTCAGCTGTAAAGCCATCAGCAGACTGTGATTGGGAGAGGGAGCCAGAAATCAGTTTGGCATTTCAACTGTATAATAATGGTGAAACGACTCGCTTGATTTTCTGCATGGAGTGGAGGAATGAAACAAAACTGCAAACAGCCCTTATTGGAGATAAGCACGGCCGTGACGATATCAGCGGCGGATCAAGAGCAGCCGAAAAACAGCAGCTCTTCAGGCGAGACCCCAGATAATCTATTATCACTCCACACCAAGAGCGCGAGGAGGGGGCTCGGATTGAAAAAGAGATGAACATCTCACCCCATTTGTGGTGGGAGAGGCCCTCTCTGTGCTTGGCTAGCTTTAAATGAAGCCGTTTGTCATAAATGAACACTCCCCACACCTAATCACTCTAATTCTCGGCTGCTCACTTCTCCCACTCCTCCTTATCCTTGCATCACGCCTATGTCATCATCAGTGGAGCTGCCGGCCTCCACTTCACACCGCTCGGTCACTAAAGTTCGGATTAAACTGCCTGGAATTTATGGGTCTTTTCCGCTATATTTCTATCGCACGTTAGGCACTAAAACTTTCATAAAAAGTAGAGGTAATATTAAAGAAAGGGGACATGTGGGGGTTTACTGTGCCAAAAGAACCTGTGCAGGAACGGTCTTCGCTCTATCTGCCTAACGTGTGTGTGTGTGTGTGAGTAATCCTGTAATGTTATGTTTATGTGTTATTTGGGCTTTTCTCGCTTCCTCTAGTAACTCAGATAACAATTGTCTCAATGGCCACGTCGGTGGGTAGTAGTACTAGTGAATCTGACCGTTTAGTTTTTTACAGTTCTGCCCAAATGTCCTTTCATAATGCACAATTCAAGTAAAATTCTGATTTATATCTCTATGAACTTGTTATTATTAAACTCTCTAAAGGTTCTGAGTTGTTCTATGTCCACGTCTGAAGATGTATTCATCTACATTGTCTCCAGACTACGTGTCCGCTGTACTCTCTGAGGCAGTTCTTTGTTAAAGCAGTTCTTAGAGTTAAATACTTCAGTCAGCATCCTAACATAAATATCTAACATTAACCAATATTTACCACCGTTAGTTTTTCCTGCATTTGTTCACAAACTAAACATTTGGAGTGTTTGGTTTGCAGTTCATCCTGAGGCGGACATGAATGCCTGATCCAAAGTTTATAGCAACCTGTAAAAACCTTGTTCATTAAAAAATCTAAACCGTCAACCTCGAGTTGTCCCGAGAGGAGAAGTCTAGGAACCACCAAAGGCAGGAGGCTTCACCACCCTGGGACCAGAACTCTGTGCACACATTTCCATGGTAATAACTGTAGAGACAGACATGCTGAGGCCTCCCTGGAGATGCTCTGCTAGCATGGCGAAAAAACTATATCAGCTCCCCAATTATATAACAGGAAAGACATCTTCTTCTGCATAAAGCTTCTCCTCCTGCCTTTATTATAGTCCGGCTCCCGTCAGCGGTTGACCCAGTAAAGTGTTCTGCTCAACTTAATCCCAATTTGCCTGCAAGAGAGTATGTTTCTTCAAACGTAAAGTAATATAATTATATTTGAGGCTCTGACATTTTGTGTTTTACCAACAGGTTAGAAGAACATCAATGTGGGAGGAAATCTGTGCACGGATTAGTTAAGCAGCTTTGTGACGGTTTAGTTCGACTGCAGGGATGAAATTAGAACGTTTTGAATTTTAAAAGCAAGCAACGTCTTTGTTAAAGTGCTTTTTTGTGAAATAGATATTAAATGGTGTATCACGCTCCAAAGCTAAAATTAACACGTAGGGATTGATTCTGATAAATTGGTTTCAGAGCATGAATTAAACTAATTAACGAGCGAGTTTAGATTTAATTGTCTTTAATAATAAAAGGAGCAAAGCCCTCAGGGCCCGTTCAGGCAGACGACTCACACATGACAAGCGCTCCTTCAGTAAATGCGTCATATACATAGCCATATATATATATATATATATATATATATATATATATATATATATATATATACTGTATGTTGTTCTTTTTTCTCCTCTTCCCTTCTATGCCCTTGGCTCATTATTTTAGATGCATGTTTGTTTGTGTGTTCATATATGATAATTATAGATGTGCAGTACTTGTGGAGATGAAATACTTCCCATATTACTACCCAACCGCAATTGACGGCCCTCACTCATCCATTACATGAGACGGACGCTCCTCAGTTTGCTCCTGTCTCCTTATGTTTCGTCCTACTTTGCATACGTATAGATGTGTTCATATAATTGTCTGCACTTCCTTTCTAACTCTCTTTTCTACATAATAAAAAAGTATTCTATTACTTAGTCCACCCAGGATAATCATGGTGAAAGTGGATCTAATTTCCAATACATGTGTGAGCACATGTATCATGTTTATTTGTGATATCGCTATTTTTAGACACAAATTACAGTCTTCCAGAAAACCATGTTTGTGGGATGGATTCAGAAAAGATGTACTTTGAGGAATTTCTTCAAGGGCCACCTTCATCACCTCTTAGGCTTTACCCTCCTGCTCCATCTTCATCGTCTACCACTACTCCCAACACCTCCACCTGCCCGTGGCTGGCAGCCAGACAGCCCTGTTATTCTCCCGTCTGCCCAGAGACGAGAGGAGCAGGCGGGCTGATTGACTCCTGAGGCCGACCGGGCTAATCCACAGCTAGAGGCCGCAAACTAACCGTTCTTTCTCTCTCCTCGCTGCCGTCTCTCTATCTGACCCCCAAACACTCGTTTTCTCCCGACACTGGGGCTCTAGGCTAATGCTCCATTTATGTCTGACTGTCACTTTCTGTTGTTATCGCTTTATGTTTTTCTTTCTGTGGTCTGACTTTTTCCCCCTGCCGTTGTAAAGGAAGAAGGAACGACCGGTTTGTGACCAGCGGCGGTTTGAAATGCACCAATTTCTGCCCCAGCGCGGTGTGGTGAGAGTAACATCCACGATCCGTCTGTCCTCTTGGGGAGGAAATGTGTTTCAGCAGGGGAGTCGAGGGCAGGGAGCAAAACAAATTTGAACAACAGCCAGTTCCATTTTTCGGTTCACGGTTCCATCATTTAAGTCCAACGTTTGATCAGTTTTTCTTGGTGTGAAATAAGTGCTCTGGCATCACAGGATTAAAAAAAGCCCACTTGGAGGCTGCAACAGGACTATTCTTATCAGGATAATTTTCTTTTTCTCATTAGGACCACTATAACATACCAGGGCAGCTCGGGTACAAACAACCAGTGGATGTGGCCCTTGGCTAGAAATATTCAGCATTGTTATTACTATGATTATTTTCCTCGGCCACATAAAGGTGTGTGATGAAGGAAATGCAACAACAACAATCAGGGACCACAGGTAGCCAGGAGCAGGGTCCTCGCTTGAGGAATGGCTCATTGGAAAATGTCACAATACATCATGCTGCCGCTTAACAGTCAGGAAGACTCATTTACAGGTGGACCACGGCAAGGCAATAGAGCCGGAAGAGAAAAGACGAAACAACATCTACATGAGAAAGGTGAGAGAAGCATTGCATGATATAGAATAGTCTGAATCATAGACTGAACTAGATCGAGATAATTCTATTCCCCATCACTTTACAGCGGCAGAGTTCATACATTGCTCTTCATCACGACTTGCACATACAGTAACAACACTGAGACATCCCGTCTATCTCCGTGGACTGAAACAGCTTCCCGAGTCCATTCCTGTGAAAACTGTTCACAACTCCATTCAAACGCACCCAGGCACAGTCGAGGCCATAATGCGTTCACATTGTATTAACCCACAGGGCAACAATAACCATATCCCACGAGGGTACTGAAACTCCAAGGTTTGTTAATATGGTACATACAGTACGATAACAGGAATAAGGGAAACAAGTAGCATTGAAATGACTGTGTGTGTGTGTGTGTGTGTATACCTCTGACATCCCGTGCTCTCAGTGTAACGCTGAAGGATTCAGCATCCTATCTAGTTTAGTATTATCTCCGTCTTGCCACCGCACGAGTCCCAGACCTTGTTAAAGCTCCCTTCAGATAACCCAATTCATTCTGTCCCATCACTCATCAGTGCCCTCAGGGCTTCGGCAAACACTATCACATGACACCTGCTAATCTCATTGGCTGATCAGAACTGTAAATGAACCCAGCTAGAGCCAATTACAAAAGGCACAAGTCATTAAGAGAGATGACTTCGGGGAGAGAAGCAGTGCCGGGGACAGGTGCATCGCAAATTACTTTCAGAATAGAGTTTGGGTTATCAGTCGCCGCCTATTATGCCAAGTGATTGAAGAAGGAAGGTATTGATACGGCTTAAAGTAGGCTTACGCCGCAAGCTCTTTTTGTGGTAATTAAACACCTTAATTGCCCCCATCGGGAGACTATACCTGTTTCGGTCTGCTCCCGGAAAAACTTTGTGACAGGATTTTAACTGTGATTAGGTATCAGAGCAAAATGAGAAAATAAAGTGTCTGCAATTTAAAGTGAAACCACTTTATTTAACTTGGTTAAACATTCAATATTCACAGAATTTTAGCATCATTTCAGCATCTAATGGCCTATTGAGCCAAACTCAAATAAAAAAGAGCTAGTTTTCCTAAATTTGTTTCATATTCAAACATTATTAAAAGCCTTATACAAACACTTGTTCTCCTCCTGATTCTCATTCCCAGATTGTCTATATAACTTTTTTTCACACCAAGTATTTTGACTCAAGTGTAAATAATACAGTGGCTGAATTTCATTTAGCTTCTTTGGTTTCAGGGTCCTAATGCATATAATAATTGTGCATACTAGCCCACTAACTCACTTTCATGGTTTACTGGGACCATTCACATTGTTATTATGCTATTAGATATGTTATTAGAAATCTCTTAATTGCATCCACATTTCCCTCGATATCATCTGGTCCACGGATGTTAGTTCCCTCCCCCCCCCCGACGAGGAGAGAGTAATCGGGGAAACAGATTTTTCCAGAAATGAGACGTCCTTTCCTCTGAACCGCGTTCTCGAGGGACAGAACCGGAGCACGGCTGCATCAGATGTCAGTCGGCTTCAACAACTCTCTGTTGCAACTTCGGATGTTTTAGATTTTAAAAGACGTGACCTCCACTGTCCGAATAATTACAGTAGTTTTCATACTGTTTTACAGATGAGTCAAAGCAGTGTCCTTCTCTTCTCAGACAAGCGAATTTCTACAGCAACACGCATCCATGTGTTTCACCTTGTTAATGAAAATATACCTTGTATATATATATATATATATATATGTTGTATATATATATATATATATATATATATATATATATATATATATATATATACACAAAATAATTTGTAATAATACAAAAATCTGATTATGTTGTATATATATATATATATATATATACAACATAATATATATATATATATATATATATATATATATATATATATACACACAAAATAATTTGTAATAATAAAAAGAATAAAAAAAAAATAAAGAATAACACTTGTGAGTTGGTTCAGTTATTGTTCTGTCCACTAATGTGTCAGAGCAGTCCGAACAGCGGCAGCGGCCAATCACAAACAGATTTCCAATAAGGAGTGTCACCCTGATGAAAGACTGGCGTGAATGCCGGTCATGTTCGTCCTCACTCAAGTCTCCTCGGGGATTCCTCCTCGCCGCTCAGAGCGTTGGAGCGGCCTTCATTGTGATGGACTGGAACAATTTCGGTTCAAGTCAGGAGCCGAGGAACGATCAAATAACGGAACCGGGAGGTACTCAGTCATTTTAAAAGGCCTAACCGATCGGCCAGGTAAGCCTAGAGCCAGAACCATATTCTTAGAGGAACAGAAAAGAATGATCAGCGAGTTGAAAAGTCACCTACGCCTCCAGAGGAAAACTCTGTACTGGGATTCAACCGCTGTACCGACAGCTGATGAGATAGTTCACTGAAAACCACAAGAGAAGTCAGAGATAACTTCATTATGTGTGATTCATCATGTGGGAACAACGGATGTGAGAAACTTTACAATATGGCTTATCTAGACACATTCCTGCATTAGTGCACATGTGACCTGCAGGAGAGGAACAATCACTGGAAGTATTGTCATTATTTGTCGTTCGTGGCAGAACATTGACGTCAAGAACAAAGTAAATTGAGGCTGATGCGACAAGCGCAGCGCGGCTCGAGAAATCCGGTGTCGATTCTACGTGAAAGGTGTTAATTGAGCTGGCCTTTACAGCAGCCGCAAAGCTGCTAGGCTGCCTAATTAAAACACCCAAAAGCCCTGCGTATCACACTGCCTCCATACAGCCCAGAGTGATACAACACACGCTGACATATACAGATGGTGCCTTTAACTTCTCATCAGGAACCGCCTCTGACGGATTCCCTACGCTGGTCTAATGACACGCTTCCAGATAAAGTGAACAAAATGCTCCATCAGCCATGTTTGCGTTGTTCCATCACCCGGCTTAGTTTTTCATTATCTCTCCCTCTCCATCTTTACTACCCACTCATATCATAAGCGTTTGGATCCTCGTCATTTAAAAACTACACCCACATCTCTTCATATCTCCACAGAGAAAGCCAGCGATGTGCTTGGAGGCGGCGCATTTTAATTTGAATATACTTACTGTACTTTCCACATGACCAATAGTTTCAGTATTTTACAAAACAAGCATCCTGGTATCACTGCACTCAAACCAGGGCTCTCGCGCCGAGCGGCCAGAGGCGTGTTTGCCTTGGCGTGCAGGGCGATCACTTCTGATCTGCGGATGAATCAGTATCCCAAGGACACGAGCGAGGCGGGCGGGGCCTGATGGCGGCCGCCGCAGAGCCGAACACAGGCGTTCTTTAATCACCGGAGTGAGCCTGTTTACAAGGTGGCGACTTCCCCCAGAGGTTCAAGTCGAGGCGCGAAAGCCAGAGGTGGTCACGGAGGGACGGGAATCGGGAGCCAGAGGTTGAGTCGGCGCTGCTGAAGTGCTGGAGTCACGACGACAGCCTGAATCTGGGGTTAATGAGGCGGCGCGGCAAGACAGGCGCCAGGAGGCAAGACCATGTCGAGCTGTGATCTGCTGCGCAATCTAGAGCATATCCCATTACACTGCCATTATCCTGGTTCAAGACGCCTTGATCCCCCCCCCCACACACACACACACACACAAACACACAAACACACACACAAACACCTTAATGCTGGCGTCATCCCGGGCCTACTGCTCCACAGGGTCATATATGATTGGCTGAGAAAGAACACATTTATATATATATATATATATATATATATATATATATATATATATATATATACATATACACATACACATATATAAATAGAAATGTGTTCTTATATAATGGCTATATATATATATATATATATATATATATATATATATATATATATATATATATATATATACATATACACATATATAAATAGAAATGTGTTCTTATATAATGGCTATATATATATATATATATATATATATACATATACACATATATAAATAGAAATGTGTTCTTATATAATGGCTATATATATATATATATATATATATATATATATATATATATATATACATATACACATATATAAATAGAAATGTGTTCTTATATAATGGCTATATATTATAGGCTTTTACTGGCTATATATATATATATATATATAGCCAGTAAAAGTGAAAAGGGAAGAGGCAAGTAAACACCTTGATGATTCATGTAAGCCGATATTGGTCCAATGACTTCTGACGGAGCCGTTGATCTTATACTCTTTAATGTTCATACCCAAATACAGTATACTTCATATCATTGTCCAGTCTTTTACATTTCCACTTTCCTCCCCACGTCTCTGGAGCTTGTCTCATTTTCTTCCATGTTTCTCTTTTATCCTCCCAACACTCAGCTGTTACTATATTTGTTTTTCTATTAGACCGAGTCTGCCCTTTAGCTCGTGCTCTCTGGGCTCCTGTATAATGGATTCTTTGGAAAGTTGGAGAAGTCTGTCATGGCTGACTTTTAGCCTTTACGATGTCTCTTTCTGCCACCAGCTCAGTCCCAAATCCCCTATTAATCAAACATTGATTCATCAATAGCTAAATCAGGGTTTAATGGGTTTCTTTCTTCATTCAAAAGCTGGAGACCTGAAAGGCTGAGCTGTCTGAACACTGATCCTCTCCAATGTTACCTTTTCTTTTCTATTCTTGGCCGGAGGATGTTAGTGCACTGTGCTGACACACACTGGCTCATTGTGCTTTATTATTTAGTTTGGGGGAGCCGCATCACAGCTGGCTAAAGAAAAAATATGAGTCTAGGAATCTGCATGTAGCTTTCCAGGCTGCCTCCCTGTGTGCCGCTGACACAACGGACCGCTGCAGGGAACACACGCCGCCCAGTGCAGCCAGAGCGGAGCACTGGTGCCCAGCACTCAGTGTGGCAAAGAGGCAGCGCAGTGGCAGACATCGTACACAACGATGGACACATGTAGAGGCGGTGCACACACAGGAGCGGTGCACACACACACACACACACACACACACACACACACACACATACACACACATACACACGCACACACACACGTACGCGGTATCTCTGCTTCTGACAGCCGACTACCACTGTAAGTCTTTTTCTCTCTTTTGAGGGAGGAGATGATGAACCTATTATGTGGACCTGTCACAGAGCGATGGGCACGCACACACACACACACACACTCGCACACACACACACACACACACACACACACACGCACACACACACCCACACACCAAAGCGATCTTCTTCTGTGACCCGTTCAAAGTCAGCATCCCCTCTCTCTGCTTCTGATTCAAACCAGAGGGGATGTGATGTGATGAATGCTGAGACTTATCACACTGCCAGGTGTGTGTGTGAGTGTGTGTGTAATACTTAATAATCCCGTACTTAACAAATGTCTCTTTGAGGTTGGCTAACACACTAGATGGAGGTCACCTCTTCGTACGTCCACGTCACGTGTTCAGAGCAAACACTGCTCAGCTCTTTTGTGCATAACTTAGGAGTATTTAATAAGAGTATTTAATAAGAATATTTAATAAGAGTATTTAATAAGGGGTTTGGTGGCAGCAATCACTGAAGATTACACGTGTCTGAGTGTTTGTGTGCCGCCGTGTTCCACGCGACTTTGATAATGTATTCATGCCTCCCGATGACAAATGGCTCCCACCAGGAGGCGGTTTAACATTTAAATGAGGAGCAGGAGAAACATTGAGTGGATACGCGAGGGGCAGGCGACAGAGGGGCTGCGTTTACCCGGACAAAGACTTTAAAAAGACGAGGATGAACGAACGCGCGACTTCAAATCAGACACACACAAACACACAAACACACAGATCTGCCGACACGGAATATAAAAAAAACTAATGTGAAGGGAGGGGGGGGGGGGGGGGGGGGGTATGATGCTGGAACAGCTGGCGTCCCGGCGGGGAATCATAGAGCAGAAGAGAATTTGTTGGCGTGCAAAACCAGCAGCTACTGATGAGAGTTTATACAAACAGCCTGTCAAGCCCTCTGCTCCGGCTGGAACAATGTCTCCTCAAACAATAGGGCGCCGCCCTGCTGGCCTGCCGGGTTCCTGCATCCCTAACCCGCCCAACTGGGTCGTTGTTGATGAAGGTGAGCACATGCAAATAAACAGATTTACACTCAGACATGCACATGCTCCCCCGATATGACCCGTACACCTTCTCCAGTTTGCTTTCCTTTCTTTCTGTTACCGATGTGTCCTGATTGTTTGTTTGTTTGTTTTGTATACTTTACATTTTCTGTTTTGTTCTGTTTGTCACCGTCTCTTGTCCCCATGTCTTTGTGCATTAAGAAAAAGGCGATATCAATTTGAATTATTATTATTACTATTATTATTATCATTATTATTATTATTATTATTATTATTATATTTGTTATGATTATGATTATTATTATTACTATTGTTATGTTTATTATGAGTATGATTATTATCATTATTATTATGTTTATTATGATTATTATTACTATTATTATGTTTATTATGAGTATGATTATTATCATTATTATTATTATTATGTTTGTTATGATTATTATTATTATTATTACTATTGTTATGTTTATTATGAGTATGATTATTATCATTATTATTATGTTTATTATGATTATTATTACTATTATTATGTTTATTATGAGTATGATTATTATCATTATTATTATTATTATTATTATTATTGTTATTATTACTATTACATGCATGTGTGTGTGTGCACAAATGGAGTGTGTGCCTTTCTTGAGAATGAGGTTGATTGCTATGGCAACAGAGGGTAACCTCCTGACTACACGCTCACGTTCTCCAGCTGAGCTGACCTTTGACCTTGACACTAACATTATCATTACTGCACTCCCCTGTCAAGCCCCCAGATCCCATGTTCCCAATGGAGAGCGCGCTCCATTGTTCACCATCTGTGCCGCCTGGAGGCCCGCTCCGCTGACCTGCCCTCACGCTGTTAACCACACACTACAGTCAATCTGCTGCTAACCACGCACACCGCGCACCACCAGTATACTTCCCATTTAAAGCGAGCGCACAAGGTCAAATGGGTCTAAACTGGGCGGACTACGGACAAGGAGAATATTTTTATTTCAGGAAAGCGTTCATCCCTTCAGTTACACGGAGCATTATTATGGTTGCCGGCAGCGTATATTCTTTGAGAGAAATATTCATGATGTAATTCCATCGTCGTGTTGTAACATTTGTTTCAGACATACTTTAGTATCTGTTGCTTTCCATATATTTTTCCAGAATATTTTCCCAGCTGTCTTTTTGCATACAGGTGCTTCTCACACTGCAAAAATTAAAATCTAAGTAAAATGAAATATCTCAAATTAAGGCGATCTATGCTTGTTTTTTGACTGACAAGATATTTCTTCTTACAAGGCAGTTTTAATGTTGGAGCATTTCACTTGTTTTAATAAGTCCTGGCAAGTCAAATTGTCCTCTTCCGTTGGCAGATAATGTGGCTTATTTCAAGTAATATTCCCTCATTTTATTATTTTTTTGCCTTGTTTTTTTGGGCTGAATTTTTGCAATGCATACATGCTTCACCTTTAACCTTTTCATTTTCCCTTTCTACTCAACACAAGTCTTTTGCTCACTCTTATCCTCCCCTCAAGCGCAGGTTAGAAAGGTATTTCTCTGAGCTCTTCAAAACAAAGAAGATGTCGGGGTCAACCAGCACCCCGTTGCTCGTCAGCATACGGCGGGTTGTCCTACGATCATTGTGCAGATCGCCGTGGAGAAGGAGTCGATGAAGAGGAACTTTTACTCAGTATCGTTACTCGTTACTAAGAAAAAAATAATCTTGGAGTGAGATCTATCTTTGGCAGTTGAGAGGGTGGACAGGTGTCTGGTTGTCCTCCGCATGTTGTATGTTAGGATCACGTTCGCTAGCTATCGTCAATTAAATGAGACAATTAGCGTGAGTGCAGCAGCAGACGGATCGCTCGCGACTTAATGAGCTGAAGAAGTGTTGACAGTTGTGAGAATTTGTTTATATGAGTCGTCTTGCTAGAATATAATGCTAATCATTACAGCATTATTATTATTATTATTATTATTATTATTTGTATTAATCTTATAAGAGTGACGGTCCAGTAATGCCGACGATACTGATTTGTGACTGTGTTGTGTTTAACTACAGAGATACAAGCGCATATTCACAAATATATTACGGATGCACGGACAGTGCATGAAACTAAATGTATAAACCTCAAATTAAAACAAAATATTTTGTACAAAACTTTAGGTTGAGGTCATGACATTGTAATAATAATAATTGACGTTGTAATAATTCTATCCTTCGTCTTCAGCCCCAGAAGAGAGAGAATGAACTCTGTCCATTTTGAAAATTAACTTCTTTAGAAAGATGAACGAGACATTTTTCAGTTTCAAGTGATGATTTTAGTTGTTACTTTTGGTGCTGTTTTTTCTGTGTTAATCGTGTTTTTATATTCTATTAATTTCATGGTATTCATAAAGTGCTAAATTCATATTAGCTCATACTCCTTGTTCATGGCGGCCACAGCACCCAAACAAATAAACTTCAAAATCATAAAAATACTGGCCCTTTGTCTTTTTTACAAAACAGATATTTTACTGAACAAAAGAAGCCACACCTGTATTGCTGAGTTAGATGAGATGATTGATATCTCTTTCAACTCGGTCAAGTAAATAAAGAGCTTCAGACACTCGTATCACAAACTGGACCGCCACGTTATTTAAAAATGTAGACGACAAAAATAATACGTTAATTAATTAGTTGGTGACAATTAGAGGTGCTCAAATAAATTAGCTGGTTTTCTGATACCTTCATACAGTCTCTCTATCTCCCTCTGTGTGCTAAGCTAAGCTAACCAGCTGCTGCGGGAGCTTCATATTTACCATAAAGACTTGACGGTGGTATCAATCTTCTCGTCAAAACAAATGAATATATTTCCAAAAATGTTTAAACTTTTTCTTAGCAGCAGATGCATCCCAGTGTCGCCCTCAGTGTGTTAGCAGGCTGTGTGAAACCATCCTCTCACCCCGTGTCCTCTCCTGGCTCCGACACTAATCTCACTCCCTGCCCTGCCTGCTCATAATCGTCATCATTTCTCTTCTTCTCCACCTATTCCTTCTCCCCCTGGCTTTCTATCTTTTTCCGGCTATCACCTCTCATGTCCCTTCCTTTCTCTTGTTCCTTTGACCCCTCCACCTCCTCCACCTGCCCCATCATTACTCCTCTTTCAGCGCTCATCTTTCTAAGGCTGCCGAATTCCCCAGCACAACAGTGCCATTCTGCTGCCTACTAATAGAATTTCTCAGTTCCTTTAATGGATCTGTCAGAATCTCCCTGAGCACGGGAGACCGGATAGATTGATAGGGAGAGGAAGAGAGACATTGAAAGAGAGGGACAAAGAGAAAGCGAGACACAGGAAGAGAGTCTCGCCCGGGGGCTCTCGACACTTTCATCCTCGCCGCCGAAAGTCTCAGAGCAGGAGTCCTCCGACGCCGGCGGCCGGTGGCCGGCGGCCGGCGGCCGGATGTTCCCTTAGAAGCAGTGCCACTTAAGGCCATGGCATTGTCACTGCGGGATGATGACAGGCTCGCTGAGGCCAGGTGGAACTAACCAACAGGGAGAGTCCCGGCCAGGAGGGAACGGGCCGGAATGCAATTCATTCCTACTTTTTCACTGCAGTATTTCTGGCCTGGAACTCGTCACACAGGAGGAATTCTTTGTGCGATGAAAGTGAGAATAGATGTTGAGAAGACTTGTTGGCCAAAGGCAGCGCATACGACCTCATCTTTATCATAATAATGACCGTGACACTTTTAACACCTTGAATAGTTGATTTAGATGTTGGCTAAAGTCACTTTAGCTAATCTGTTGATGTTTATATGTCCGTACTAACAATCTTAGTCCTCATTGAACACTTTTTGTTCATGGTTGTTTCCTGATAAATATCTAAGAAACCAATTTGGCTTTGAATATCAAAGCCTTGTATTGTCTAGCTTATAATTACTGTTGCATTATATTAGAGACATTACATAGGCTCTATAACAAAACACCTCCTGCCAGAAACTAGTGCAATAACATACACACACTTTGCATTTTGCACATTATCTATATTTAATTTAATTTACACTGCTGTATTTGCATATATGTTGAGTGTATATATATATATATATATATATATATATATATATATGTTATTTTGTATTTTATATTTCACTTTGTATAGTTTATGCACAGAAACTTTTTCTTTCTTTCTTATATTTATATTTTATTCTTGTGTGTTTAGTTTACTGGTGCTACTGTGTCCACAGATTTCCCCTTGGGGATTAATAAAGTATATTTCTATTGTATTCTATTCTACATTAGTGGCTACATGGATGTCTATGTGTCTGACGGTTTTACAGACGATGTAATCACATTACAAACTGCTTTCCTCTAATTAACCTCCGTCACCTTGCATTCAGTGTCTGTAACTCACCGTTATCTGTGGCGATGAAGACAGCTGTGTACTTATTGTCACGGACGTACGGAGACTCTCGGTCCAGCGGGGCCGAGGTGTTGACAGTCCCCGTGACCGGGCTCACACTCAGCCAGCCTGCTGGGTCTCGCAGAACAGCGTACCTGGAACAAAGTACATTTAAAAAGTCAGAAGTTGTAGACGCAGGCGTACGTGCAGAGCGCTGCTCTCCGCCTCCAGCCAATCAAAGCACTTTCACACAACTGGCATTCACCCATTGACACACATTCACGCGCCGCTCCACACCATCGTCACAGCCACGGCGCGTGTTGACGATACAAGCTCAAGAACACCAGCTATACGTTCTTGTAGGGAAGATGTCATTACAGTTTATTCTGGTCCTGTATTTTTAGATTCCATGCCTCACGTACAGACAGGGCCACGGACGCAAGAACAGACGAGACATTTGTTCTGTACAGTGTGAAAATTAATGACCTTCAGCTTCAAAACATCCCCCTTTAGAGGAGTAATGCAGACAAGATTCTACACTTTTAGGACATCTAGCGAGTGGAAAATGGTTGCACAAGACAATAAACGCTAATGATTAGGAATTGAATAAAATATGTATCAATTGTCAGTAATAATTTTGTTATGTTTGACCCAACCATGTTTGACAGTTGAGCAATAAGAGGAGTTACAGGGTTCCTACACATTTTGACCAATGGATTTCCATGACTTTAAACCAAATGTCCATGACCTACTGAAACTGAAATCTCGTTAAAAACAAATTAGGACATTTTATGTATTGAGAGCGTACGCCGGGTTATATTTTGAGCATCTTTTTTTTTTTTTACATATTAATTATTTAAAACTCGGTGTAAATGAACATGTGATCTTTACAAATCTCCATGACTTTTCCAAAACTTTTACAATTTACGATTTTTCCATGACTTTTCCAGGCCTGTAAATGACCATTTTAAAATCCCATGACTTTTCCAGGTTGTCCATGACCGTACGAACCCTGGGAGTTAACAAAAACAGGAAATAAGGATTTGTGGAGATTAATAATTTAGTATTGGTGGCGGACTTCTTATCCATGGAGCTGCAAATGACAGTCTGCCAAAGCAGATCACAATGTTACGGCATGAAAACCAAACATAACAATTCAGATTGAATCTAAGATTTCTTTAATGAAAGGAAGATGGGTGGTATAACAATTATCTGTAAAAATAAGGTCTTAGCTAAACAAGGTCAGTGTCACGAGTCAGCAGCAGCAGCAGCAGCAGCAGCAGCAGCAGCAGCAGGGAGAGCTCAGATTTAAAGATGATTGACGACTTCTCCAAACATCTCGTGGGCGAACGGCCAAGTCGGCATCTCCTTGAATAACAGCGGCTCGCGACCTTGCTAATGTGGCCACTCAGCCGGCCGCTAATGGCCGGTAGATGGTGATTGGAAGGAGCTCGCGTCGGTGTTAACGTCACAAGTGATGGATAGAGACGCTCATTTGCACTTCTCTCCGGTACACATTCAGCTACGTGCACAGGCGGATATATCGGAGCCCATACCTCCAGACGAGGTCTTCCTCCGTGAGACATCACACACACACACACACACACACTCAGCGTCTCTCACACAAACACACGCAGCAGACACGCCGGGCTGCAGAGCGTCTTCACCGCGAGGCCGTTGCCAAAGTGCTCAGCAGTAGACAAATTGTCTTTGAAATGGAACTCTTCAGCTAACAGAGCGCGACAAAGCCTTGGGAAATGGCTTGGCGATCCACCTCTGCTCACACCTCTCCCCCCTCGCGCTCGCTCTCACACACTCTCCCTGCCAGCGATGACTGCTGTTAACCAACACATATGTTCCACTCTAATAAAAGAGGCAGCTCGCTTGCTGCGAGGTTAAATGCGCTGTTAATAATGACACATCTTTCATTGTACATGCTCTCTTTCCTACACACATACACTAAAACCCACATGGATCTGCCACATGATTCATACCATGAACTACTCCAATAAAACAGAGCCGGGCTCACAGGTTGTTAACCTCCATATGTCTCTCTCCTCCCATCACTGGCTTTACTTGCAGACACACTCGCTGTGCTACATGGCCGTTTTGTCAGACTCACATTGTGACAATAACGCACACATACACGCACAAGACAAAGCCTTGACGGCATTGGATGTCAAGTACGTATAATATATATATATATATATATATATATATATATATATATATATATATATATACATTTACATCATCTGCTTGCTCAGCACATATCCTGGGAATGAGTCTTCAAATAAATCATTAGATGTTTGACAGATATTCTTATTCACAGTTGGTTAGCTTAGCTTAGCGAAAACAGCTGGCTGGCCTGGCTCTCTTCAAAGGTAAAAAAAGAAAAGCAGATGAAACTTATCTTATGATCAGGGTTCTTACACATGTTGACCAATGGATTTCCATTACTTTTCCATGACTATTTCATGACTTTAAACCAAATTTCCATGACCAAACTGAAATCTCGGTATATAAACATGAACAATTTAGAACATTGTGCGTATTGAGAGTGTAGGCTGGATTATATTTTGAGCGTCTTTCTTTAAAAAACATATTAATTCTTTCAAACTCGGCATAAATGAACATGTGATTATAACACATTTCAATGACTTTTCCAAAACTTTTATGATTTAAGTTTTTTACATGACTTTTCCAGGTCTGGAAATGACCATTTTAAAATTCCATGACTTTTACAGGTTTTCCATGACCGTACGAACCCTGTATGATGTTGTTTTGCATTAATAAAGGGTCAATGAAGGGTCCAACGTGTTTGTTTCTCCATTGTTACCAATGTGGAAAGAGCAAGTGCGGCTGCATACGGCCAACTAGAGGTGGAAGCACTTTGCCCGGCGTTTGTTTTCTGAGTAATAACATTTCTCAATTTTCCGGAAAAGCATAGGTGACGAAAATAGAGCCGAAGCTTGTTGTTCCCGTGTCTGTCTGTCCTCGGTGTGATATGACGGACAGACACATGTCCTGAAGGAGACCAGGAAGCACATCTGTGGGAGCACATCTGCTGGGCAGACGCTGAATGTCACGGCAGGCGGGATCGTCCGACTTGTAACGATTCGACTGTCAGAATAAGCGGTGACATCATCGCCACAAAGGATGAGGATGAGCATCCTCCAGTGGGTGCCTTCACCAGCAGACTCTAGCATACATGGGGGAGTCTGACAAAATGTCTACCGCCGCTCTCACCCAGCCAACTGATCACTTCTCCAAAAAAGTTCCGGACCACGTATTGGGAATCTAAACAGTTACTTTCATGCTGGAAACAAATATTAATAATAAAGCGACATTTTAATCAGCTTTTGGCTCAAAATCTTTGAGATTTGGAATTGAGACACAAAGCACTTTGGGGCAGATTAGTAACCTTAGCCTATGTCCTATAAACTCTCACTGCAGTGTTACAGATCTAACACACATCTGGATATCTCCTCACATGCACTAAATGACATACCACGCAAATGAAACACACCTTGTGCTCAATGTTACGTCATAATGATGCCATTCAGAACACAGCCCCATGTTTGTGCTAAGCTAAGCTACCCAGCTGCTGGCTGTGAGACTGGAAACTAATCTTCTCATGTAACTTTCAACTAGAAAGGGAAAACATGTAATTCCCCAAATGTCTAACAATTAATTTAATAACCGAATGCACGAGGCGCTTAGAAGTTTCCAGAATAACAACGATGCCTCTCATTTTATCTTCAATGTTAATTTTAATACTGGCCCCAGAAAACCATTTAGAGTTACAGCAACACCATTAAACTAGAAGACGTTCTCATTAATACACACGTTTTGACATTTTATCCCTCTACTAAACATTTCAAAGAGAAGCAAAAAAATAACTTTTTGTAAACAAGCATCTGATGTCTAGAAATGAGCAGAGCAGCCCGACCAGCTCATCCTTAACGTCCTCCCTTAAATGTGTATTTTCATTGCACATGAACTCACAGATGTCAAAGCGCAAACCCTGGGAATCTCTTTCAGGTATTACATCGCTGGCAGCCAAATGCAATGGAGCTATGTGGAGGTAAAACACCAGGCTATTATGTTTCTTCCTAAAAGAGGAGTTCCAAAGGAGTGTAATGCTTCCATCTGCTTTAGTGCAGGCTCAAGGGTAACCACTAAACGAGGACGATTCACTGTTCTTCCTCCATCTGCAAACATGGGGACAGTCCATTAGAGCCCTTTAAAGGGCAAATTAGAAAGCCATTAAAAATCCATTAGGAATATTCATCTGGTTATACGTGGTTATCTCCAAAACCAGAGAGGGCCAACACAAATCAGTCAACAAATGAGACAGTGGCCAAACACAATGGTCACACATGTCCTCATTTCGATGCGTGAACACACAGCCGCTTGAAACGTGGCGCACAAAGGCGAGCGGGAAAGTGGAACACGCAACTGGAAGCAAAAGGATCCTGTACGGTTTGCTTGCACTAGGAAAATAACTCTCTGTAGAACGATTATCCGTCCAGATATTTTTCGCTTGAGTGGCAGAAAGAGCCGTGAGGTGAGGGACTCGCTGCGCCCTCGGAGCTGGTCTTCCACCGGTCTGCAGAGCTCCCCCCCGAGGGACGACTGGGCTGCTATAGCTGGTATCAGAGCCCAGCCAGGGGTTGTGTGTGTGTGTGTGTGTGTGTGTGTGTGTGTGTGTGATAGAGCTGGCATGAGAGTAGTGCATCTGTCTGACTGTCTCATTGGAGGTGATCCAGAGCCAAAGACGTGAGATAATAACAACCTACGAGGGTATTTTTAATTATTGTACGTAAGTCTTTGAGAAGCAATCCTTTCCATCTATCCTAAAAACAAAATAATGGTTTAAATTCTGAGTAAAATTGAAATGGTCCACTTTCAAGAAAATTGCAGGCACTTCTGCAGGGGGCTGTCAATCCAGCAGATTTGAGTTAGAAAACTAAATGAACAAAGAAATGTAAAACAAATGCTTCAAAAAAATTATTTTTACATTACATGACATGTCATTTAGCAGACGCTTTTATCCAAAGCGACTTACAATAAGTGCATTTCAACCTAGAGTATAAACTAACAACAACAAGAATACAGAAAGTAACATTTCCTCAACATAGTCAAACTACAAAAGTACCACAATAAGAGATATTTAAGAGCCACTGAAGTGCTAATCTGTGATTTAATCCAGATACCTGTCTTAATCAATCTGCATGGAGCATGTACATCATCACAGGTACACATGTGATTTGAGAGTTCCCCTGTGGTTCTTGTGGATGTGCCGAGAGAGAAGAGCTCCTTGTAGCTCTGATCTGAGCCTCGTTCCTCCGACGACTCAAAGGGACGTGAGTGGAGAGAGGAAGCCGCCCACTCACAAGTCAGCTACGTCAGGAGCCGAATGCCTGCATACCTTGTGTCCATCTGCGTGGGTTTTTGTGTTAAAGCAGGTGCGGTAGGGATAAACCGAATACGAGAGACAATTTATGATAAGAGCTCATTAAGAGAGGAGATAAAAGCTGGGAAGTGAGTGCCGTAAAGGAAAGCTCTTTGCATGAATGCAGATTATTGCTGGTGTTTGTTTTCTCTGAAGTAAGATTTGTTGCTGGCAGCTCTTCGAAGAAGTCATTGAATAGTATGGCTGCTTGAGTCCTCTTCTGAATGCACACGGAATCAACAGTATTAATTCACATCGATGAAGCATCTCAAAGGGGGTTAAAATAATGGACTTTCTGAAGTGAACTTTGCACTTTTCTTATCAAACAAATTCACTCATTTCATTCCCCTCACTCAGAGTAATGTGTTGGGGACGAGTTGCTTATTATTGAATCATTGAATCATCACTAACCAAAATGTTAGAGCAAATGTGAGCTCAACATGGGAGTTTATATCACATAAAGTAGGACGTAGTACATATCAAATTGATGAGCACTGAAACCGTCCTCACGCCACAACTGACCCACAATTATCCATAAATCTATTTTACACGCAACTTGATTTATTTAAATAAGTCTGCTGACCTAAACTGCCGTGTCAGAGGTCTTATCCTGACAGGGGGGCACACATGAAAAATGAACGCATGATGAAAATATCTAAAAGAAAAAAGAAAAGGTGATGTGCAGATTAAAGAAGCAAAAGTCTCCATGTTTTAAAAGGATTGTGTGCATTTCAGATCATGTGTCTGTATGTGATGAGTGCAGCTTTACTAAGACCTCATCTATAGAGGGGATGTAACACAACATTGTACTGGTCACCTGACACGGCTCCTACAGCTCCAGAGTCACGAGTAACTCCCAAAGCATTCACTGAATTCATGCAGCTCTCTGTGTGCGGGGCTTGATGGGTATTCATGCCCTCACCTCCCTCTCTGAATGAGCATCGTTAAGTTTCACCAAACAGACATAACAATCTAGGACAGCTGGTCAGGTCGTGCATATACTGACTTTATAAGGCAAATTGGTTTTCCAGCTCAATGTGTGCTCCTCCCTTGGGAGATGATTTTTGGGGGTCAAAAGAAGATTTAGTTAAAGTGAAATGATATGCAAAGAATATGCCAGTGCTGTATTTATATTACAATTTTACCTTTGATCCTCAAATAATACATTTTACTTTGTTCTTGGGCTTACTCCAATAATCAAATGCACGCGAGTTCATTACCCTTTCGCCGTATATCAGGTTGTTGCAGGCTTCGCTTCATATTCAAAAGATTGTGAGTTGTTCAAAGGCACACTGTGAATACAGGTGGGTGCACAGGGAAGGTCGGAAGCTCGACTACTGCTCGGGAAATTAAAATGCACTGCAGCACTAAGGAAGAGATAGTGATGCAAAAGGAGACAACGATCGGTGTCAAACACCAGGTGATTCCCAGGTGTTGCTGCTGAGCTTGAAAGCAAAATTAATCCAACTGTCTGAGGTAAAGGGAAATGAATCCTCATTGAATATGTATATGGCTGTAAGTGTGTGTGTGTAGAGAGAGAACATCATAAAGACTTAAAGAACTGACCATTGTGTCCTCCTATGAAACCATGATAACATACCTGATGCCCTTTCTACAGAAACACACACACACACACACACACACACACACACATACACACACACCAACAGTTGCACATAAGAGCTTCATATTGCTATTCATGTGTCACTGTTCCCCATTTTCAGTTTTCTGCACTGCAACTTAGACAAGTGTGTACGCGTACACTTCATGGCAAGGACAGCATATTTCAATAAAACTGATAGAGCATTTCTTTCACTACTCCCCCCCACATTTCCTCCTCTTCTTTCTGTCCTCACTTTCTGTTACATCATTGTCCTATCTTTACGTCTCTTTATCACTTTATTTTTCTCCCTCCTGTCAGCAGGATCTTCCCGTGATTGGAGTCTAACTTACAGGGAGGAAGAACGCTCATTGTGTGTTCATATCTGAGAGCTACTCAGTGAGTGAGCAGCAGATATGTGAGAACAGTCAAACGCTTGGTAAAGGTGGAGGGGTCGTGCCGACTTGTGTCCACCGCCAGTGAAGCGAGAGCAGGAGGGAAGAGAGAGGCATCGTAGGGCAGAGAGAGAGTGTGATAAGAACGTGGATCAAGAAAGGAAATAAGACGTTGACACAGGAGACTGGAACTGTGAATACATGTGCAATGCCAATAAAGTCTCCCTCCTCCCCGTCTGCTCTCGGCTCCAGGTCATCTCTGGTGGCATTATCTGAGGAGACAGATTTACAAACCTGTACACCACCCCACCCCACATGTCTCAAAGCCAGCACTGACCGACCCACAGCTATCCCTAAATCGATGTTGGACACAACGTGTGCCCGTTGAAATAAGTCTGCTGACCTAAACTCAGAGGTCCTATAGGTCATGATGATGAATGGAGAAAATAAACACATGAAGTGGGAAAGAAAGTTCATTTTCAGACAAACTCATTGGCAAACTGTGTTATATGCTCACAGCTCAAACGGTAATGATCAATATTTCGATGTCAACCATAGATGCACAGTTCCTTGTGTAAGGGTCTGTTCTGTGTGTACTGTGTCTTCTCTGTGTCTACTGTGTCTTCTCTGTGTGTACTGTGTCTTCTCTGTGTCTACTGTGTCTTCTCTGTGTGTACTGTGTCTTCTCAGTGTCTACTGTGTCTTCTCTGTGTGTACTGTGTCTTCTCTGTGTGTACTGTGTCTTCTCTGTGTCTACTGTGTCTTCTTTGTTTCCTTGATTGTTTCATCCCCTTCCCCTGGCCTCAGCCTCTCCTGTCTCCTTGATTGTTTCATTCCCTGCACCTGTCCTCAGCCACTCTCGTCTCGTTACCGTCTTATGTCCTACACCTGTTTCCCCTCCTATATATTGTGCCACTCTTTCCCTTGTCTGTTGCTGGATTGTTGTCTTTTTCCCGTTGTCCTGTCTTTCCTGTGTCACCCTGATCCTGCCTGCTTCGACCCCGCCTGCCTGCCCAGAACCCCGAGTTCCTGCCTGCCCCTTTTTGGACTTTGTTGTTTTTGTTGTAACCTGTTTTTTGCCTCATTAAAGAGCGGCTTTTGTTATTCAAGTATCGATCCGGCTTGTTTCTCTGCTCATGAGCTTCTGCACCCCGCTACCGGTGACGTGGCCCTGACACCTCGTATGTGGCAGCTGTTCTAGTTAACTGTCTCTTTCAGCACACTGTTGTGTTTTGTTTCACTGCTCACATCAGCAGCTACAGCAGGAAGCTTATTCTTGTTCAGTGAAAAAAAAATGCACACTACCTGCCCAGCGCCCAGCGGGAGGCAGACAGCGAACGCTGCTTGATAATCAACCAAGTCAACCATTTACTGTAGCTGCCACATATTTCCCCCAGGAGTTGGTGGAGACAAAAAGCCGAGCTGAAAGGAGTCCAACGCTCTCCACGCTGCCAGAAACACGACTGAATGCTCATGTTCATAAGCTGATGAGGAAATCCTCCAAACATCACGTTGAGATGTATGTGGACAGCGTCAATAACATGATGATAGGGGAGATGAATATATAAATAACACTTGACTTTATTTCCTCTGCAGACCTTCTCTGAAACTACCAAGATCCAGATGTTACCAAGGCCGTTTCTCAATATGCAAACGTGCGCGTCCTTTCCTCTACTTGTGTCCTTTCCTCTACTTGTGTCCTTTCCTCTACTTGTGTCATTTCCTCTACTTGTGTCCTTTCCTCTACTTGTGTCCTCGTGGACTCGTGAAACGTCATCAGTCTCAGCCCGGGTACACGTTCCAATTCAAAGTTCTCTTCTCTCTCTTCACGGTCAAAATGCCAGGATGTGACTTGATCCTCCCACTTTACCCAGGATGCATCAGAGGAGACTTGTGCGTACTCTGGCCAGCAGATATCCCACAATGCATTTCACCAGCAACCGGAAACAGTAGCGGAGGAGGAAATAAACAACTGACAGATGACTTTTTATAAATACTACTGTTGTTGAGTCACGGAATGTCATTTTAGGTTGTTTTTTTTATTCAACTGTAAAATAATTTACACTGAATAATTAGAATAAACTCAGGAGCAAGAACAGCTGATGTGGTGACGTCAAATAAGCAGCCGTTCCAATCGCAGAAAGACCGTCCTCCCGTCCTCCGGAGTCTGGGCTCCCGAGACCAGACTCCAAAAGAACACAAGTCTGCAGTCGTGTACTTTGAATTGAGAAACGGCCCAAATGTCCAGGAATGTGGTGCCGGTTCTGGCACAGGGCCTGGACTCGCCCTGGACTCGCCCTGCCTCGTGATGACAGCAACAGAATCAACCTCTGAGTTTCACGCCATTGAGCTAAAGAGGGGCTTTACCTGTAATATAATTCAGACGCCAAAACCATTAGTGTTCCTTTTAATCTGTGAAGCATATTGAAAAACGTCCGTCTCTCACGTTTTTATATTACAGAGGACGAAAAAAGAGAGAGAGAGAGGCTGTGGCTTTGAAACCTTTGTGGTTGTGAAGTAAAGGACTCCTTTGGGGTCAGCAACAAAGTCCTCGGTCAGCCGCTCTGGGCTGGATTTCAACTCCAGCTGAACTGAGCCGAGCTGCCCAGTTCGGTCCGACCGCGTCTCCGGGCCATGTGGACAAATTACCCATGTCACACCTGTTCACATGTCTGCTCTGTATCAGCTCAGTGCAGCAGGTCTACACGGGGAAATAAATGTGACGGCACTGAGAACGAAGAAAGCAAACGCTGCCGCCTGGCGCGTCCATCATCTGTCACAGAGTCGGGGTCGTCTCGGCGGGGACAGTACGTGTACTCGGACGAAAAAGGTGGAAAAGATAGTGTGAAGCGTCTGATGGATTTTAATTAAGGTATCTATACAGTGCTGGATGTGCAGACGCATTATTATGAAAAAGCTGACGGATTTAATTGGCAATCATGGAAAACTGTCGGAGCACGTCTTCACAAGAGGTGATGAAAACTGTTTCTTGTCATTCTTCATCCTTCCCACACACACAAGTCTTCAAGCCTTCCCGTGTCAACGCCCGACCTCGCCGCGTGAGAAGGGACCGGCCACCGACAACACATTCAGACACACCACTTACCCACCGACGAGTTATGCAGAGACAGGGTTCTTACACATTTTGACCAGTGGATTTCCATGACTTTTCCATGACTTTAAACCAAATGTCCATGAACAAACTGAAATCTCGGTATAAACATGAAACATTTAGAAAATGTTGCGTATTGAGAGCGTACGCCGGCTTATATTAAACTCGGCGTAAATGAACACGTGATTATAACACATTTCCATGACTTTTCCAAAACTTTTATGATTTAAGTTTTTTCCCATGACTTTTCCAGGTTTTCCATGACCGTACGAACCCTGAGAGAGCAACACACGGATGAGGCATCACGTGTGAATTAAAAGGTTGGTGAAGAGACTCAGTGGAGAGGCGGCTACAAAGAGAAATGATCCTGTCTGAAAGCGCCGAGTGACAGAAGCCCCTCTCTTACACCTTTAATGATGTTCTTTGTTCTCTGATTTCCTCTTCGCGTGTCTCCATGGGGGAGCAGCGCCAGAGAGGACCGTCTTCTTGCTTTGTCCGTCTCCTCCTCACAGGTTCTGATCCAGCATCCTGTCCTCGCTCCGATTAGGCTTCGCTGAGAGCGTGACTAAATATGGAGCAAACCTTTACGTTGGGTTTACCTTTCACACAACCTCAAAGGCTCTCTCCACTCTGTCTACTATTGTCTGCTGCGAGCCAGGTAGTCTAGAGGCTCTCTGCCAGCCCCACACTGCAGACGGGCCGCTGAACAAAGACCCGCTGTGTCGGCTTCACGGCGACAGCGAGCGCAGAGAGGAGGCGGGCTGGGATGAGAATGAAAGGTTTGCATTGTCAATATTTGGCAGGGACAGAGACGAGTGTGCAAGGACACACTATGAAACACAAGAGTGCATCTGCACACGCACACAGCGACACCAGTGTGCTCTCCTTGCTGGGTGCAACATCATTTTCATAAATTAGCAAGCTTGAGTAACACAACAGAGGACACAATGGTATTATCATAATAAGGTGCATAATGACACCTTTTGCATCAGTGGAAAAGCATAACCTTGTAATTCGGAGAGAGAAAAGCAATTTACTTTCGCTTCGCAGCGCAGCATCACTCTCAACGTTCCTCTCGGCATATTTCGGGATTGTTTTCATTTCTCCCTGGCATCCTGACTGTGTGACTGCAGCCTCTCCCTGCCCCACCTCTCCGCCTCTCCGTCTGTGTTCTCTCTTTCACTCTCTCTCTTCCCTCCTGTCTGGCATGCCTATACTCCGCTGCTAGGAAGCAGAAACAAGTCTAAACATCTGATTAGTCCGCAATCAGCCCCTCCACATGCCCGAGGGAGAGATGAAAGAGGGAGGAAATGGATGGGACTGTATCACGCAGCCCGTTCCGCTCTGCAGAGTGACATTAAAATGGAGAACTGGCAACTCGGAACCTGGAAACTTCCTCAGCCCGTCGTCTGCTCTCAGATGATGCAATGCTGCCTCAGACAGCAGCTGCATCCACCTGTCCCATTTTAGGTTTAGCTTAGTTTGGTTTAAGGAAGTATACACCCATACGCTGTTGGAAAATGCAAGTTTGCTTCTTTTTTAATATTACTATTAATAATGTACACTTTATTGATCCCACGATGGGGAAACTCTTCTCTGCATTTGACCCATCCTTAGTTATTAAGGAGCAGTGAACTGGGGGTTCAGTGTCTTGCTCAAGGACACTTTATGATGACAAAGATCAAGATTTGATACAACATTTAAAACGTTACAATTTCTGACAGCTGCTTTGCTTCGACATAATCGATGCCTCTCATTGCACTGCAAACAACGACTTCATAAAACCATTACAGGTGTTCATTTCTGTATAATAAACTGGTGTAAATGGTCACTAACAATGCACATGTGTGCAGTCATCAAGTCGTTGTTCCCACTAAACACACAATTTGTTGCATGAATGATCTAGTGGGGTCTTTTGGGAAGTGATGCGAAAGAGAAACAGGCAGCAAACTTCTGGCCAAACGAATGTGGAAACTTTTGGAATTAGTGAGCACAAATCCAGCCAAAGTATTATTGATTTTGTCTCTACTTTACTCCCCCGTTTCATCCCCGGTATCTTCCACTTTGTGCCTTATGCTGCACCCAGAAGGCTCAACTGGTCCAGCGTATCTGTCTGGACACATTTACAGGCAGTCTCAGTCAATCAAATCGTCTTTAATGACAATCTACTTGTATTATTACAAAACTGTGACAGGCAGTGGATGAATTGCTCTCCGCTGGCTGCTTCCCAACGTTCTGTCCTCCTCTTGGATTCTCTTGCTGTCTCTCTATCCCATGTCCTGCATCCTCTCTGTCTCTCTTTTTGCACTTCTGTTCGTTCTCCTGCGTCGACAGGGACACGCTCAGATCGCCTTCACCGACCAATCACAGGTCGGCCTCTGTAGCATCCAACACCTCAGACTCTGTCATCCTCACAGTCTGTGTCTGCCTCACGCTCTCCTCAAAGATACCTGCCAGTTTTCATGACAGGCATTCCAGCTTCCCATCCCTCTTCCTTCAAGTCCCATCCCTTTTAACCTGAGCATGAGCGGAGTGAGAAGTGAAAGTAGACGGCTGCTGAATTATGGACGATCCAACGGTTTGAGATTCTCTTGATTTACAAAAACCCAGGAGAGGAAAATAAGTGAAATGCATTTCAGAGAAAATGTCGTTGTCGAGAGAAGGTTGAAGACCTTTTGTTGTGACAACATCCACAACTGAAACACTCTGGACATGTTTTTATTTTCAATTTATTGATCGCCTGCCCCCCCCACACACTTAGACGTTTCATCTGCCTGTTGTTCAAAGCATTCTGCTTTTTTCCGTCTAAAGCTTCTCCGTGTGGTGGAAAGTCTTTGAAACTGTCTGGCGCATTTCGACCTGTTGTCAGATTTCAGTGAAAGATGCTGGACATATTTACTGTGATCAGACACAAAAAAACACTAACTACACACACGAAACAGGAAAGAATATCAAGAAAACCCCAAAAAGAAATGACCTCTGCAGACTGTCCTCTAGGATTCACTGCATTCGGTGTCCAGGCCCTGAGTGAACTCGCTTTCTGCTTGAAAAGATACTCTCCTTTTCCCATCAAGCATCAATTACTGCAGTGTAAATAGTTATTTGACAAGCGATGAGAGTCCGGTCACTGGAAATGAGACTTGATGGGATTAGCCAAACTTTCTTAATGACAATTTAGATTATTTGCTTCCCTCTTCAAAGCCTACTGAATTGGCACTGGTTCAGCATGAAGAGTCAATTTTAAGAAAGGATATAGGTAAATATTGGAGTTAACTTTTTTTAAACTACCCTCAGCTCCATATATCCTCAATGTCAAGCGCCCACACGACAAGCACTTGTAGAGTCTTTACAGTTTATAAGAAATTCTGTCAATTTTGATCAAAAACCTTCAAGGCTGTCTTTTGTTGTCTTTGTCTGATGTCACTTTCTTCTTCAGAGCTCTCATGAAATCACTGCACTTATTAATTTCACCACAACCTAAACATGTGGAAGTCCGAAATACTTAACAGACCTAAAAAAGACTAATGTTTGCAGAAATTATGTAACATGTTTGTTTACAATTTAGTTCTATAGTTTGTTTATTGATATATTTTGTTCACCCAAATGAGATCCTTTGAAAACAATGACTCTCATTGCCTCAAAAAAACGTTTTAATTACTGCTATTTAACGTTAAACGACTGTCAGCATTATGTAATAAGACCACTTGGGGCTCATCAGAGGCTTGGCTATTTCAAAGAGTCGGATCAATGTGTAACATATTTTAGTGATCTATTTGCTGAAATGTTACACCCTCACAGGCAAATAACCATTTTCTCGACAATATTAGGAAAATAAAAAAAGGTAAATTAAAAGCTGTGTAATAACCTGGATAATGAGGCAGCCCCCATTAACCCTGCTAGCTTCTTGTTGGGCGTGGGCTGGAAACCACGCGGCTAACGAGGAGCTTCTCCCTCAGCCTGAGGGAAGTTTTTCCCTCAGAAAACTTCAAAGAGAATCAATAATTGTTGCAATTTGAGGGATTAGACCTTTAAACAAAACCTCCATTAATGTGCGTGGAGGTAGTCAAGTTAAAGCTTGATCTTAATTCTGCCGTTGTGTGTAAAACATGCATGAAGACTGAAACTGAAGTGATTAATACGGCGTTAGGTAATGTGAGGCATAATCGTGGACGCCCTTGTTCCTGCACCTGCTCTCTGGACGTCCTCAGTGGGCGTCTTGCAGCTGCAGGTCCCCTGAGTGCCGCTGTGACCACCACCTGCCTACACACCTGTCTCGCATCAGCTGATTAGTGATTCAGTGTGTACACACAAAGCAAACGGTCACGCTCACGTTGTCTGAGAATGTTTTGTTTTTTGGGGCAATTCTTCTTAGTACGCTTCTCAATACTGAGTATGTCAAGTACAGACTTGTGTACTTTTGGAGTTTGGAGCTGGGATGGTAGGACGCCGGACGGTCTTTCTGCAATTGGAGCAGCAGCTGATGACGTCACCGCATGGTGAGTTTACTCCTGACCGCCCGGTGCTGAGCAGGACCTCAAATCTCCAAAATCGCCGCAGCATATTTTTAAGTCGGCTGGATCTTGAAAAAACGACCACAGATTTTATGCTTGCACATTGAACTTCTCGCCCTGAAAACCTCCTCAAATGACATTCCATGACTCAACAACAGTAGCATTTAGAAAACGTCACATTTCTGGGATATTGGCTGGCCAGAGTACGCACAAGTCCCCACCGATGCATCCCGGAGAAATGGGCTGATGGAGTCACATCCGGGTATTTGGATCATGCTTGGCGGGAAGCAGACTTTTGATTTGGAACAGTACTTGGGCTGCGACTGATGACGTTTCACGAGTCCACGAGAACGCTGATTGAGAAACGGGCTCGGAGAAGGCCACGGCCACCGCTTCAGTGCATTACAAACTCAGCACACAGAAAAATGAACGTTCCCCAGTGAACTCAGCTGCCTGTAAGACGATTAAGCGATACACAGTCTCATCTTTGTGAGGAGGGCTTTGAATTAAAAATAATTAACCACCAGGACAATGTTTACAGCGGTAAAGAATAATCTGCCCACCAGTTCACCTATGGCTCACTATTAACACATATTACCACACTGCAAAAGCCCAAAGAGACCGGGCGGGTACTGGCTTTGGTCCAAACTCTCATCACTGAGGATGTTGCACGACACCATGTCCTTTGGGCAATCCAATCACATTTTAAGGATTTAATTGAAGTCCCTCTTGTAACTGTGCCCCTTCCATAAATTGCATTCCACTCAAAAATGTAACTTCACAGAAGATATTATAATAAATATAATTTAACTGCAATCTATTATCATCTTAATTAAAAATTGTATCTTCACAGATACGTCACAGTGCATCTGTATGTTTTTGTAAATAGCACCTGCAATTATCAATTAAGATAAAGTTAAAGATAAATATTAATTTCCCCATTAATGCTGTATGAATGGCGCCTAATTCTGATTCGGGTCCAACTACAGACCCAACACATCACTCATGGCAGATTCAGCAGATGGCTACTTTTTGTTTCTCCACATGATATTTCTTGTCAAAATATGCAAAGAGCAGCATGTTGTGTAAAATGTAAAGTAAACACGAGGAGGCCTGTTCAGTGTTTGTGCATTACCCTGAAATAATTAAATAGTCCTCACAAATACACACAAGCTTGCATGTGTACGTGTGTGCGTGTGTGTGTGTGTGTGTGTGTGTGTGTGTGTGCGCGTGTTGGGCACTGTTTGCTACTCACTCTGAGCCATGAGTCACACCAATTGTGTTCTTTGTCAAATGCATTTGACCTACACATCCAGCAGGGCAGACACACTGACACACAAACACAAACACACACACACACACACACACACACACACACACACACACACACACACACACACACACACAATAACCACACTTGCAGGATAATGCAGAAACAGACAGGGAAGAAGGGAGGAAGGTAAAAACAACTGCTGCTATTTTGTCTTTTGCCATTCTGTGCACGCTCTCTCCCTATTTCCACCTCTCCACCTGCCTCTCTTTCACAATGTCCTCAACCTGTCTGCAGGTCACAGTTATGACACTTCAAAGTCACTGTTACTGGCAAAATGTCCGAGGATCAAATGACTACAAACACAGAGGCCATGACATAAATACAGGAATGTATGCAGAGCAGCAAGGAAAGAGTGGGAAAGATACAAATATACGACTTGGAACTTCTTTCGAAGATGCAAAGAAGGTGTCGTAAACCGAGAGCCCGCGTGGCTATACATAGATGACACGTCACCTAATTCCTTTGAGATGGCTTTCATATCATCAATAAAGTTTAAAAATACAAATTCACACATCAAAATATTCGGTGTGTCAGAAATAAAACGCATAAACAGACGACAACTAGAGAAACTCCCAAACGTAACCATGACCGAATCTGAGTGAGTCATGGGAATTAATTATTTTATGCTGTCTTTCAATGACAAGGTACTATTGCAGCTCGAGTCAGGGACATTTTCTGTGTGACTTGCTGAGGACCCACAACATATTCCACTTCACATTCGGTGAGGAGAACCACACGGCATACTGATTATAGCACATGCACTTTTGCACATTCACTTTTGCACTACTGCCCTATTTCTGTTTGTACATATTGTGATTGTATTTTGTATTTTACTTACTGCGCTGTACCTTTTGTGTTTTTATGTCCTGTATGTCCTGTATGCACCTTATACACCAGAGAAAATTCCAGGAAGGTGTAAATCTACTTGGCAATAAACAACATTCTGATTCTGATTCTGATTCTGAAAAGCTTCAACTGCTCGACGGATGCATGAAGTCGGTGATCGAGGAACTCAACCTTTCTCATTTAAGTGGCATCAAATTTCGAAAGTGATATCAATTCAGAGTAGTATATAGTGTACAACTTCCTTTTGTATTTTAAATCAATTTGTGGCCCTTGACCAATGTAAAACCAAAAGGTCAGGTTAAAACAACAAAGGCAACGCAAACGACAAACATACCAATAGACCCAGCCAATCACATGGAGCGACTATAGGTATAGTTTAAAATAAGCTTCTGGTCCAAGGGAGTGCTACATACTTATGTTTCTTGTTTCCCTCACAAACTCAGAGCAGAACTTTGTATTCAGACACCAATTTGTGTTCTCACACATTTTGTTTTTAAATCATAAATTCCTGTGACCTGATGGTGATCTCAGACCAACACTTGTCAAAATGTTATGGGCACAGGTCCCGACTTCTTTGCAACATTAAGTTGAACAACTGCACGTTAAGTTTCATTTTATATGGACTGTGACTACATTTCAAAGCACATAAAGAAGCATCAATAGTTTGAGCATTAAAGTCACAATGTGGGGAATTTTACCCCCCCGGGACATTATTATCATCCCCATGTGTTTACTTAACACAATTTTTTACATGATCTCTAACTCCAAGGGTGCAGAAAAAGAGCAAACTAAATCAAGAACAAATTAGGCCTGAAAGCGAATAAATACAATGATGCGTTTTCCATCTTGTAAAAGGCAGTACAGCACACGCCATGGGGCTCCTGTGGCAGCAAGAGAACTGCTTTTTATTGTAGCACATAGTGAAACTAATAGCCTTCCTGTTATGATGATGGTAATATTTGAGGCAAGGGCATTTTCTGTAACATAGTTAAAGTTAATGAGCGGCCCCATTCTGTGACTCTCCCGGTGACTGGGGTGGATGGTTTGACTTGTGTCAGTAAATCGGAAATTGCCCGGCCCGAATATGTCATCCGTTTATACAACACATCAGCCTAACGGGAAAAGAAAAAAACCAAGCGCTGGAGGACATGTGAATCCGACGAGGGGTGAAAATATCCTGAAGCTCAGTGACATTAGAGAACAGCTCTGCTATAAAAGAAAACATGAAGTGCTTTTCAAAGAGTCCCATCAGCAAACGAGACTTGATTATGTCGCTAATCTGAACAGAGGGACACTGAATGAAGATCAGAAAGCTCGTTACTGACAACGCGGAGCCACAGCAGATGCTCCCTCCGTTCATCTTCTCTTGGTTCCAAACACACGGGACAAACACAGGCGTGCGACTCTGGGACTCTCTCCCCGGCTCCTTACCTGATGCTCTGGATCTGTAAAGTGTCTGGATCCGTCGCGTTGAGTGAGGCCACAAAGCTGCCCAAAGGAATGTTCTCCATCCTGGTGACCAGCAGGGGGTCGGGGAAGAAGACGGGGCCCTCGTTGATGTCCAGCACGGTGACGTGGACAGTGGCCGTGGAGCTGGGGCCGTAGCCCACGTCGGGAACCAGAACGTCCTCGTTCTCCACCTTGATGAGCAGCGTGTGGAACGCCGTGGCCTCGTAGTCCAGAGGCTGCAGAGACGTGGTGGTCAACGAGTGCACGGGGAAGGTTGATTACGTTACATGTGAAGGCATCGGATATCTGCATGCACTTTACCTTGGCAACAGACAGCATTCCCTCGTTGTTGTCTGGGTTGGTTTGGATTTCGAAGCTCAGCGTGGGATCTCCGTTAATGATGGAGTAGATGGCTCTCCACGCCCCGGTGTCCGGGTCGTCCCTGTCGTCCACGGTCAGGTTGACCACCACTCCCGTAGAGCCCTCGTCCACGTACGCCTCGAACTGTTACAGGACACGGACAGACACATCGCCACGAGTGAGCAGGATGAACCGAGGTAACCGACAGAACCGATCACATCCGTCAGACCGAGAGGATGCTGGAGACGACACATTCATGGTGGATTTAGGTCAATCGGAGCAGCACTACAGCACACTGTGACGTAGAAAGACCTGGAGGATGTCGAAGGTTGGGAAAAGATGACCAGGACGGCAAAGTCAAATTCAAAACAAAGTGGATTTAATCCAGTGTGAACAAAAAGTCCAAAAGATTTTTTGAAATGTTTTAGATAAATGCATTATTTTGCCAATTTGAAATGTTTCTTTAAAGTTATTGATCTATTGATTCATTAATCGATGTGTTTGCCTGGCTAGCTCAGGAGGTAGAGCATGAGCCTCTTAATCTCAGGGTCGTGGGTTATTCATTTTTTAATTGATCCGTTTTATTTTTATAGTTATTTATTTCATATTTATATTATCATTTTTCCTCAGTCTCTCTCAACATGAATCCGGGACGATAACGTTTCAAAGTTTATTAGACTCAGACTCTGGGAAGAGGGCGAACATGTTCTCTGCCGTTGGTTTGCGGTGCTCTGTGGGGTATTTGACTCGTGGTGCAGTGGGTTTACGATTAGGTTCCTGTTTGGTTTGTGCACACGTGAGACTGTCGCTGCTGGTTTGTTGCCATTTCACTGGTGGTAGAAATGCACAAAGAAGCGTCAACAAAAACAAAGAAGAAGACTGCAGGCAAGCAAACTAGAATATTAACAATGCAGGAATTAAATATTTTCTAAATGATTGGCCTTGTATGCATGTATGTATATAGGGATGCAAAACATACACTCAACATGTTTCGTTAAACCTCAACGATAAACATTGCACCTTTAATTGTTCCTTTGATATATGTAATTATCATCCACATCATTAAAATAGTAGATTTTCCCATCTCTGGCTATTTTCTCCCTCGGGTTTATCCTTTCGTTATATTTTTCCTCACCGATGCAGCTGAGAAAGGCCACGTCTATTTTTATAATCTGGAGCTACAGCTGAATAGGGAGGACAGAAATTAAGAACATGAAAAAATAAAAGAAGTATGCAAAGAAATGCCATTGTCGAGTCCCATATCCTGCAAATCCAAGAAAAGGCATTTGCATTTGAATGCATGGACAAACAGCCCAAGTAGCAGCATAAACACTGATGCATCTCATTTACCTTTCAGTGTCAATCACTCCGCGCCTCTCTGCTCGGTGTTGGCAGCGAGCCTCAATCAGATTCCTATCGATGGATTCTGCCGGCAAGGCTCTCACTAAAGACTACATCCTGAACAGGGGTACCATGGCAGGAGCTCCAGGCAGGCAGAAGCAATGCTGTGTGTGTGTGTGTGTGTGTGTGTGTGTGTCAGGACCATTATGGTGTCAGAGCTTACAGTGTAATCTTTCAGACACAGAACACTCTGATTAAGGATAGTGCTGGTCCAGCTTAGATTACTGCGTCTCCTGTCAGCCCACGGTATTGTTGTTTCACAGATTACCCTCTTACCGCCTTACACTGACGGGCTTCATGCATTCATCTGTAAAGACACACACATTGATTTCTCCTCCTTCCTTTCTTTTCTTCCTCTTTTATTCATTCAAAGCTTGTTTAGAAACACATTGAACCGTAGAACAGTCTTTAGGCCAGAGAGGATGGAGGCACAATGTTCTCTGAGGAAGGAGGTTGTATTAGTAGCCACATGGGCAGTGTCGGCGCCTTGTCCTGCAAGCCTGCGGCAGTCTGCTGCAAAAGCATCTTCTGGAAATTAGGAGGATGTTGGTAACCGAAAAAAGTGGGATGTACTGGAGTTCAAATTGATCAGTAATTGCCTTTTATTTAGCCAATACTACCTGCATTGGCATCGCCAAGCATCAAAAGACCACACGGCCCAAATGCGACATTTTCAAGCTCTTTCTCTTTCTCACCCTCTCTCCTCACAAACACACAGCACAGACACACAGACAACAGCACGTAGGTTGGGTTTAATCCTGTGGGGCAGTCATGCGGTTGGAGGAAAGGCTGTATTCTGTGTGATGTGGCCACTGGGCTCCTGCTCTGCCGCTGATAAGGCTGTAAAGCACAAAGCAACCAGTCACCTGAAAGACTAGAAGGAAATGACTAACTACGAGGCAGAGCTTTGAGCCTGAAATGACTGAAACAAATTAAGGGAGAGATGGGAGAAATGGCCAAAGAGGAACACAAATACACTGTCATAAAGTTTGCTTTAATCCACCTGTTGGTACGTGTGTGGGGGGCTTTGGGTTCAATGTTTTCTATCCGTTTCTGACTGTTTCCTTTCCGAGTCCACTCTGAGGAAAAGATGACCACAGGACCAGAGCAATGCAGGCCGTGAGTCACACACAAACACACACACACACACACACACACACGTTACAGTACGTTACATTGACTCTACGCCTAACCTCCACTTGTCTAATCCTAACCTTTAACCAACTCTAGAGGTTATGGAGACGTGTCCTCAAAAGGCTGCCGAGTCTCCACAATGCTAGTCTCTCTGTGTACATGTTGTACCCCCCAACTCAAGTCAAACATGCCCCCTCCACACTCACAGTGTCCTACACTTTAGGCATTTAAGATTTCAAGGAGAAGACACTTCAGTGCTGCATTGATTTTCTGTTTCCCTTCTCTTTCACGCCTGACGTTTTCAATAATCTGTCCCATAAATATTCAAGGTAAGCCCATCCTGCCAAAAGATGATCACTGATTTGAGGCAGAACAACTTAAGAGAAAAAATAGGAATAAACTGATAATATCAAGATTCCAAGTTTCAGCGCTGGAGGTTTTGATTGCTCTGACCTTTTGTTTGTAGTGGTGACCTTTGTTTAATTGTTATTACTGCATGTCAAATATGTATGATGTATGTGAACTTGCTGTAGGTACATGATGCTTCAGCATGGCGTGCTGACCCACTGATGACTCTGTTCCTAATCTTTGACATTTCTTGCTATAGGTGTTATTGGGTTTGCATGATTGTTTTAAACATGTGATCATTACACAGTGAACTATTTGGCTGCTGTGGTTTAGAAATGTCTTTGTACTTTAGTATTGTTCAAAGTATCAATTGATTTGCATCGATTCCTGTGCAGTGTAAACATTGTATGTTGCATCATGGTTGGGTCTGCATTATTAAACACTCATTTAACATAGAAACAGTGTATGTATACAAGTATAAACAAAACCAACATAATATGCCATTCTTAGAATTTTGTTTAATTATTTAAAATTAGCAAGTATATTTACGAGGCATTTGACCAGCGTTTATCGTATTATGTCATATGGTTTGAGCGGTTTCTTGAAAAGAGTTCACATCACTCCTACATTAGCTGCTCTGCACTGGCTCTCGGTAAAACCAATAATCACTTTTTAAATTCTTCTCTTAACACACAAAGCCTTGATTGGTGATGCACCATCATATCTTAAGGAGCTTGTAGTACCATATCGCCCCACTAGAGAGATGCGCTCACTAAATGCGGGGCTACTTGTAGTTCCTAGAGTCTGAAAAAGTAGGATGGGAGCCAGAACCTTTAGTTATCAAGCCCCTCTTTTAGGGAACAAGCCTCCACCTTCAGTCCTGGAGGCAGACTCAGTCACCTCATGTAGAGTAGGCTTATAGGCTGATGGGGGACGTTTAGGATGCACTGAGCTCCTCTTTCCTCTTCTCTCTCTCCTTATGGATGAATTTCCATCTCTATTGCACATTGCTAACTCTGCTTTCTCCCTGGAGTCCTTTTGACTTCACGTCTCATCGGCTCCGATGACCCGATGAGACGGCATAGATCCTATCTGCCTGATTCATCATCGAGGTCTGGATCGTGGAATATGCCTACTACCAACTATGCCATGGCCCTGCTGAGACTCCGCCCACTCCTCCTCTCTGCCTCCATCTGCCTGATGGATCGTGGAGGTCTCGATCGTGGAATATGCCGACTACCAACTATTCATACACTGTCATATTCATTGATTGTGTTGTTACTGTGTTTTAATCTGTGTATAATGATTCATTCTGTACACATGGCATCTGGTGTTCTGTCCATCCTGGAGAGGGATCCTCCTCTGTTCTCTCCTGAAGGTTTCTTCCCTTTTTCCCCCCTGAAGGGTTATTTGGGAGTTTTTCCTGATCTGATGTGAGGTTTTGCAACAGGGATGTCTATGTGTACAGACTGTAAAGCACTCTGAGCAAATTTCTAATTTGTGAAAATGGGCTGTAAAAATAAACTGAATTGAATTGACATAATTATGAAATTAGGCAATCACCTGTAGTTAGTGCCATTATACACCTCAATGGTGATACCGTGGTGGTTCAGGTTACACCTGCTCACTAATAAAACCCTGTGGTTTAGCGTGTACAAAGTCAGATGGCAATAACTTCTAAACCATTTCGGTGGCTCTTTCACTCTGCAGGTCGGCAGAATCTTTTCCACTCTGGTCTATTTCGGGTATGGATATGCATGTTGCCTCGATGATGAATCTGAATGACTTCAGTGAACCCTGGACCTTTCTCTAGTATTCACAATGAAGCTTTGACGTATCTAGATATGTTTTGAGTGGTGGAGCTAAGGTAAGTGAGCACTTTAGTATATTGGATTTCTTGCAATACTGTTGTTGACAAGAGATCAGTAAAATTCATGTTCCATTTTCATATTTTAATATTAATACACAGCCTGTTGTTTTGCAGTGCTGCGTTGTTCTATTTCCTGATTTGATTACATTCTTATTATTAAGTTAAATTGTATGTAGATCATGTTACATGTTCACAAGGCTTGAGATTGACTGTTTTTACAATTCAATGGCTAAATAAAGATATATTATTAAAATCCATTAATGCAGCAATTCATTTAATGTCCTCATAACACAAAGGCTTGGCAACAAGAGCCGTATGCTATGATAAGAGGTAGAGTGGGCCGTCTTTCAATCTGAAGATCGAGTGTTCAATCCCCATCTCCCTGTCCATGTCAGTGTGTCCTTGGGCTAGACCCAGAGCTGTGCTATACGTGAATGAATGGGTGTGAATGGGTGAATGCTGATATGCAATATAAAGTGCGTGAGTGGACGTTAAACTAGAAAGGCGCAGTACAAAAGCAGGTTTTTCATACCATGTGTGCACTGTATCCAATAGTGTTGATCAAACAGTGATTATTACAGTCGATAAGGAACATTAACACAAATTCCATACTGAACCGCAACTGCAATGTTTTTCTAAATATATCTTGATTATATTACTTTCACATGTTCAGCCCTACTCAGGACCTAATATAGTAAACATCTGCAAGCAAAGCAAAACAGCTGGTTGATTTCATCAGTCACAACATGACACCTAAAACCTTCATCTGGACCCTGTCAACATCATTCAATGGACTTATTCTCCAACAGATGGGGTGCAAAGGAAGCCGAACATTCTGGCAAAAGGCCAGATGAAGAGATGTAAAGCCTTGGAAGAGTTTTGGCCTCCACATCTGTCAGTTTGCCGAACACTAAATGTTCTCTGCCTCATTAACACGACTATGGAAATTGCCTCCTATTTCTTATACAGACTTTTAATTTGTCTTTCATTGCCAGCTGGCATTGTTTGCTCATTACAAACCACTGACTACGACCTTTTTCTTCTAGTCTGACTATTGTGTGCAGAGCTATCACCGATACTACACTCAAAAAAACGATTCAAGCCCTTCTTAGAGGTAACTCAATTAAATATTATTTAAAATATTCAAATAAATCAATTGCAAAACGAAGATATTTATATTTCATGGGTGTAACACAAAATGTAGGAAAACTTTCATTATTAAATTTATTTAGGTTGCAATCACAAAAACAATTCAAGTCTTCTTAGAGGTGACTCAATTAAATATTGTTTGATACATTGAAATAAATCAATTACAAAACAAAGATAGTTATATTTAATGTGTGTAACCCAAAATGTAGGAATACTTTCATTTATTAGATTTATTTAGGTTCCACTCACAAAAAACGATTTAAGTCTTCTTAGAGGTGACTCAATTAAATAATGTTTAATACATTGAAATAAATCAATTACAAAATGAAGATATTTGTATTTAATTGGTGTAACACAATATATAGGAATTCTTTCATTTATTAGATTTTTTTAGGTTAGATGGTGTGCATATAAACTCAAAATTAATGCGTTTAATTGGGGACTACCCTTTGCGCATGAGCCAGCTGAAAATCGATTGTTTTCACAAGGTGAACACTTTTTCAGGGCTGGTGTAGTGGGTAGCACTGTCACCTCACAGAAAGAGGGCTGTGGGTTTGATTCCCGGTTGGAGCGGTCCTATTATATGGAGTTTGTTCTCAGTGTGGGTTCCCCAGCTTCTTCTCAGTCCAAAGACTTGCAGTCAGGTTAATTCATCTCTATATTGACCATAGGTGTGAGAGTGAATGGTTGTATGTCTCTATGTGACCCCTGGATGGACTGGCGGCCTGTCCAGGTGACCCCCCCCCCCCCCTCCTCCCCTTGCCCAATGTCAGCTGGAGTCGGCTTCAAAGACCCCAATGAGGATAAGCGGTACTGAATAGAATATTTCATTTCCAATTTATATTTTAAGTTGGACAAACACAAATTAATTTGATTGAATGAATATTGTTATTTTATTTTAGATGTGTTTGATAAAAATGAGTTGGACTAACTCAATTAAATTGTATTGTACTGATGTGCTAAATTTGAGTTGGAGTTGCATATAATTATTGGATGGAAAACCTGCTAACACTTTAATTGAGTTCATCCAATGAGCCATTTCTTTGAGTGTAGGATACAGAGAGGAAGACAGACACAGATACCGTCGGAGCCAGGTTTGTCTTGATAGCGGCTGCTAGAAACCATCAACTTTATCATTCTGACTTTTCCATCTTGGGCTGCCTCTCATAAATAAAGAGATGACCGTAATTGCAGTCAAGTAATAGTACACACTCTGAACTATATTCTTACAGAGAGTACACAGCACCGTACACGCACATATACATACACAAGCCGAGACAAATGGAGATCAACTTGTTTTTTTCCTGGATGTCTGTCAGATTGCGTTATGAATACAGATGGCAGTTAGGCCTTCGCTGACAGGCAGCGAGACAGACAGCCGAGCAGCTGTTCGTTTGTCCTAATGGAAAGTACTTTGTGACACGTCCCTGCTGCCCCAAAGATTTGTTCTGAACGACAAGACGCACAACAGTGGCCCATCACATTAAACCTCCTGAGACAAGAGTGTGCTGCTTCCCTCATCTCGGCCGGGAGGCGCTGCAGCAGAGCATTTCAACTTTGTGTTTCTGGACTTGTTGGTTCATTTCCAACTGGATTTGTATCACTTTTTTCTAACTGCTTTGAAGTCTATCTCTTCTTATTTGCTACTACTTTCCTTCTAGTTCTTAGAAATCATGTAAGCTGGCTATTGTAAGTACTACTGTATGATAATTTAAACCCTAATACAGTATCTGGAAAATAAATGACACACAAATCTAATAATGACAAAGAACCCTGAATATAAAGTATCATAACGTGTTTAAAAAGTCTAATAACTTTGCACGTTGTTGCAATGCACCAATTTAGTTGTTCTAGCTACTTTTAATAAAATACTGGGGAGACCTTTGCGAGGTAAAAGTCAGAATTAGAAAGAAATCCCTTGGCTTGAAGAGGAATCATGTACAATTCCAAGCAGCCACTTGTCTTTGGCTTTTCTGCTTTCAAAAGCAGCCTCGCTCCCAGAAGAACAAGGTGTAGACAGACCGTAAATCCGTAAAAGGAAATCATTTCATTGTACAGTAGCAGAATGAGGCTGAAATGACACCAGGAACTCGTGATCAGTCATCTTCTCCCACAATGCTGTACGACGTGTCTCTCTATTGGCACCTTACCTCTCCGTCTAACCCCCACTCGCTTTTTACCCTTCCCCTATTTCTAATCCTGCATACAGTATAAAGTATAAGTGTGCCTGCAGAGTTAATGAGCTTACCTGTGTCTTTATTAAATTTGAACAGCCTCCGCTCAGGCTGCTTCTAAAGATAGATTTCTGACATTCAGCAGAGCAGCTTTTCTACCTTTGCGGAACCTGACAGCCTCACATTTGTCAATGCAGAGGAAAAACAAAGAAAAAATGATCCCCACAAAATAAAAAGGCACACAGTGTATGAAATAACCTTCAAAAACACGAACAATCATTCAGGTATTGATGCTGATGCATTACATCGGAGACATGAGGCAGACTGGAGAGTTCTGCTTCCAAGAGTTTAGTCCAGAAACCAACAATCTAACAGTCCTGGGCTACTTTATCTCCATCACTCTATCATTAAGTAAATGTCAGATAGACGAGAAGAACAACAATTTAAAGACACATTTATTTATGATATATTTTACATGAGGCCACAATGGTTACTCACTCTTTTCTATACACACTGCTTATCTACAATAGGATATAGACTTTAAAATGAGCAATTATACATCATTATACATAATTATACTTAATGTTATGTAAATCTCAACCCGTGACATCAGTTTATTGGAGGATCTCGAAAAGCTTTGCTCTGCAATCTATCTAAAAAATGAAATGAATATGTGCTAGTTTATAACACATTCTATTATTACCTACTATTAAATTGTATAAAGCCAACAGATTTACATATTTGGGCAAGCTCCTTTGAGACGCAGACTTTTCAGAGTCCATTGTGAGCTGGCTGAGGGATTGAAGCACATTAAACATTCTTCTGGGAAAACTTCCCTCATGAGGGACTGCACACCTGATGTACTGTATAGCAATATAATACTAATATATACACACATATATATACACATATAAATACACATTTGCGCACGACCGTAGGGGCATTCACAAATGTGCCTATATATTATTATATGAGCCAATACTAAGAGAGACTGAAAATAGTGAAAATAAAAGCTGCCACTATTAAGCAGTCAAGCTCTCGTCAATAGCAGCCACTATTTGTTTTCATCCAGTGGACACTTGGACACACTCAAACAGACATTTCTCTGTTTGGTTACACTCGAGAGGATTCAGCTTGTTGAAGTTAAAGATGATGTCGCGGCAGGACGTGGCTTCTCTACACCGATTAACTGATAATGATGTCTGCATTGAGGCGGTACCATCCGCAGTGGGGACGAGAGCAAGCGCCAAGTCAATGGAGTTGAGAAGAGTAAAACCACCTTGCGATGCGGTACCCTTCATGGGATTCATGCAGCATGCTTGTTTGACATGAAGTGATAAAGATGACCTCGTATGGACACATGTCCACTACTGGATGATGGAATAGCCGAGCAAATGAAGAATGAAATATAATTGCAAAAATATGCAAATGCAATCTTACATGTGGCACAGAAATGCTTCTAAAAGACAGCTATGTGGACCCGTCACAGAGCAAGCGGCAGACACACACACACACACACACACACGCACGCACACACACACACACACACACACACACACACACACACACACACCTTTTGTCCTCCGTAAAAGAAAACACTGCTCAAATCCTTTCCCATCCCTCCCTCTCTGTGACAGAGATTTGTGTCCAACGAGGCCACCGTATCATCCGGGGTAAGCACTGTGTGTATCTCAGGGCTAGTGAAGCAATCATGCACGGCCCGGACTAATCCGTGACACACGTTAGCCCCCCTCTTCGAGACAGACCAGCACTGACAGGGCCCTGCTGCCCTGCGCCTGGCGCTACACCCATCACGGCTAACGTCCTTATCAGCGGGACAGACGGAGAGCAGGCAAATATGTTCTCCTGGTCTTAATGGAGGGAGGTGAGGAATGAGGAGAGCGGACGAGGAAGCAGACAGAGGAGACAGCCGAGTACAGTGAAGGAGGCCACATTTTAATGAGAAAAAAAAATACACGGACTGGCTGTCAGGGAGTTTGAGTGACAGGAGTGAAGAGGTCCATCATGGCCTTGTTATGAGGAGCTGGGGGAAATGAACCCCGTCAGACACGGCATTGAATTAACAGACCCGGAGAGAAGAGGCGGCGAGACGAGCAGTCCGGGCTGAAGGGAGGATCGCTTTATTGGAGGAGGAATGATATAACAAGGAAGGGAAAGAGACGTGGAGGGCAAAAGGTGCTCGGTGTGGAAGAAGACGGGTATGCCAGCGTCCGCTCTGGTACAAAGGTTTGGACAACGTTCACAGAAGTTCCCCAAATTCAACACCGAATCCCACATACAGTGTACCGAAGACTCAGAGTAAACACACTGAGATAATATTACCCCGTTTTGATGGGCAGAACAAATACAACTGGATAAATATGTATCGTCGTTACAGGAGCATACTTTACATATCTGGCCTTTCAGATAAAAGAGCTAAGAAGGATTTCATTTCTTTTTTCCTCCTTTTTTATAAAAACAGGATTAGACCCCTCGCTATAAAAAATAATCAGGTCAGAGCCAAATCCCCTACAGAAGTAAAATGTAATAAATTTCCTTGTAAGAAAGGATACTTTAGCTTATAATCTAAAAAATGGAAGATAGATTACTCTGAATCATCCATCCTTAAAAATAACGTAGTCAGGAGAAAAGAGAAAGGACCCGGCAGTTTGGCTTCCTGTTCAGCTAATTCTGACATCTTTTATGAAAGGCTTTTAGCATTCTCCATATGTTCATATTTCAATAATGCACCAGTGACGTAGTATTGCAAACGTAGCAGCTTTTCACTTCTGAAGAGCTGAAATCAGAAATACTTTTTTCCCAGAAATCATTATATATCCCTTCCTTTTCTCGGATTTCAATACACCCCAAAGAAGCAATTCAAATCTAATTTGAGTGGCGCAGAGTAGCAGGACATTACATTGACCAATGAGCAGCACGAATGTAAAGGTTTGTCCATATTGGCCAATCGCTCCAGGGGAGCCCTTATTCACCCTAAACTGGCAACATTTGAAGAGGCTACTAAACAAAGCACAATGTTTATTCCAGCTTTACGCTTAGAAAATAATCAACTCACTGCTGAGCTGCATCTCTAATTACTCTTCAGGTTCCCAGCTCTCCATCCGCCTGATTATTATTCATTTGCTATAAGCTTGAAGCTGATGCTCGCTTGTTTTATAATTATTTTACATGAAGTCTAACTTTAGTAACTTCAATGCAGAAAGATGAATTAAAAGGGGAAAGGAGAGCGGATTCCCTGCCGGCTAAGTGGTGGTCTGAAGCAAAGCCTTCACACCTTATGAATAGCGGCCTCTCGCATGGAGCCGTGGTAGGTAGGTCTGAAACAGAGGCCCCCTACATGGGGATTGTGTTTGCTGAATTCAAACAAAATGTCAACTTATAAAACTCAGCTAGACCGGATTTAATGAATAATAACAGGAAATAACACATCCGATTAATATTCTTATTATGTTACTCTCGCTCTCTGAATCCTTCTCTGATGGACTCTTTCTACTCATCTTTTATCCTTCCCTCTATCCTTCTCTGCTTGAGTCCTGCACACACGCTGGAAGACAAACTTTTAAAGCGTGCATCTCATCTGCAGGAGGCGGCGTCTTCAGGGAAAGGTATTTTGGATAGTTCTATGAAAAGACTTGAATATTTAGTTAAAACTTGAGAGCTACCGCAGATACACACTCACCAGAAGATGGTGGCCATCTGAGAGGTTAGGGAAGATTCATGAGCAGGTAGGAAGCGGTCAGGGAGAGGAGAGGGTGGAGGATTTATACGGGGAGCTTAGCCCCTTCAAACCAAAGCGACCTTTCTCCACGCGGTTAAACGGATCTCTTCCTCGTGAGGAATGGGAACATTAACTGGGACACGAACGCGGCGCTCTCTGCACGGCCCCGCCGCGCCCTCTGAGCTGTAACGTTTCACATCTGCGCCGCGCTCCTTACAAGCTCCCATGACACCCCAATGCATCATGGGAGGGCTGGAGGGTTGGTTTGGTCGGGGCAAAGCAGGATGCGTCTCAAAACCTGACAACAGCTGCCGGCGTTTCCATTAAGAACAACACGTCAGTGTGAGAGCCGAACCTCGAGGTGCAGGAGGCGCTTTGTCTACGATACCTTCTTGTTTCAGCTCCAGAGGAGAGAAGGAAGGATGAAGGGCGGGAAACAAAAACAGCTCTGGCGACAGCTTTTTACAAATTCTTCACGAGGTGGCATTAACGCCCAAGATGTGCAATTTATTATGTGCTATTTTCTTTTTTGCATCTACGTTTTATTATATAGCGTGACTGCCAGGCACCGGTTTAGTCTGTTAGCTTTTCACTAATGCCTCAAGGCATTGCTGACTAAACAAACCATCACTGAACCACAACACATCGACTCCCACTCCTGTGCCCTGATTCCCTTATCTTTCCTCTGCACCCATACCACCCAGTCACACAGATGCATGTTCCCTACACACACACACACACCGTGATCCGTACTGGACATGTTCTGAGCTTTACATTGACAGGACAAGGACACACACGTGTGTTATGTGAGAATGCCAAAGGTCACGGTGAGTTGGATTAGTCCTTGAGTGGGTGAAAACACAGGTACATGAAATGTGTAGCCTCAAGGTCAATGCGTCGCATTTCACTTTGCTTTTTTTTCTGATACTGTGTTTACCTGATGCACATCTCCACAGCACCAAATCCATCTGTCATGTCATACGATCTGTTGCTCTGACTTTCTCTTTAAAACATAATTACTACCCGTACTCACTAAATACCCCCAATTGCACTACTTTGCTGCACACTTGTTTCACATTAAAATCACTCTGGTGAGTCACAGAACTAGATGATGGACAGCAGCCTATTACTGATTGAAATAATGCAAAAGCAGAAGTTATAGTGAGTCTTTAGCTAATTAAATCAGTATTTATGTTATATAAAGAGGCTCAGAGCTCCAGATTAGAAGGGGACATTGCATGGGTGTGATGTCATGAATGTGAAGCAGAGCTGTGAAATAATTATAGCGAAGAGACGGTTCAGTAATAGGTTCTGCGATATATGTATTTTTCGATTTACATTTCATTTTCAGGAACGATTTGCACTGTATTTTAAACAGAGCCACCGAAAGACTACAGCACCATTCGTAACAATGGAAGAATGATATCTGGGATAAGACGGAGCTCAGACGAACCAACGACGTCCAGATCAAAGTTACTGAGGCCCTTGTGTGCTCCGGTAAGAACGGCTACCTTCCTACTAATAACGAGGTCGGCAGAGACCAAGACATTCCTGAAGAGCAGCGTTTACGCGTTGTCCTCGTTCTCCGTGTACGGAGTTCATTTTATGGCAATGGGTTGGTTTGAAATGTTCTTGGACTATGATTGGTCCTGTGGCTATGCCGGTTGTTGTTGTCAACAATCGGTGCAGGATACTCAAATCCACAAATGTCTTTAAAAAAGCACTGTGGATGTGGGTTATTTAGAATTCAGCATGTGAGCCATTAGTGCATAATTAGCACTGTCCATCAAGGCTTTTACCTGACTTTAATTACATCGGACGGCACACTGCTATTATTTGAATATTTGTTTATAACAATATTTCAATATGACAAGACCGTGTGACAGCTTAAATAGACAGCTGAGAGGTAATACACCCCAACAGGGCTGTTAGGGGCTAGCTATCCATAACAGAAGGCTCCATCACCTTGTTAGGGCTCAAGAGGACTCTCTGACTGACCACAAGGGAACACAACCTGGCTCGAATACAACCCTAAATCAAGAAAGTGGGCATATTTTAGAAGAAAAGCAGTAGCTTTAGACATTATTCAGACCTCTAAGTTCGCTGGACTAAAGTAACATCAACCTGTGGTTTTAAAATTCATCAAGCAGAAATGTCCAACCCAGGGCTCTGCATTGAACAGACTCTGAAGGGGAAGGTTAAATCAAACGGATAAAGCTCAAAGGCTGCAGGGCATCAGCACCCTTCACAAAAGGAAAGTCGTGGATCTTTGAAAGTGTCGGTAGAAGGACACACCAGAGCGCTCCACTCCGATGAGCTGAAAGAAAAAAACCTAAACCTGTTCCTGCTTACATCCCAGCAACGCAATACCTCCACATAGTGTTTTTAATGTAATTTGACATCAGCCCTAGTCACAACTAACTAAGTGGAAAAGCTGGAGAGAGTGATCAGCACACAAGTGAACCAATGTGTCAGACTGTATGGAGACTGCTGTGTTTATGTAACTCCGTAATGATTCCTTCTGGTCACATGACGTATGTTGTTCTGTCCATCCTGGAGAGGGGTCCTCTTCTGTTGCTCTCCTGAAGGTTTCTTCAGTTTTTCCTGATCCGATGGGACAGGGATGCCGTATGTGTACCGATTGTAAAGCCCGCAGAGGCAAATTTGTAATTTGTGATATTGGGCTATACAGAATAATAACTGAGGTGGGTGTACCTGGGAACACTGAGGAGCCTCATCAATGATGATGGTTTCAATCACATTTTATTTGAGAATGTATGGTGTTGTGGCAATTATGATCATATTGTGCTGAACCTCTCGTCTGTTGGGGTAAGGATTGTAACGTAGGTGTGTAAATAAGGACAAAGAGCCCTCTACAATCTGAGTGGGATAAAGACATTTGATTGCAATCTGCCAAGTTATAACCAGGGCTGAGGGAACACAAGTATACAGCATAGTGTTGTGACATTCTGCTGGGCAATATTGTATCAAAACGCGAACACCAGGTATCAATTTTGTATTATAATACGGGTAGATGAAATCAAGCATTCTGATTGGTTGAGAGTGAGTCACGGGGTGTGGTATATTCAGCCCATAATGTACAGTACGGCCTGTTTACAGGGGCGTGTTCCATATCAATGCGCACTAAAACTAATGTTTAGCTTTTGTGTGACCGTTAGTTGTCATTTCAAATAAATCCTGCAGCTCCCTTCAAAGCTACTGGGCACCACATCTCATTGGAAGACAACGTTGGAGTGATATCCACATTATCCAGCTGGAGACGGCACTTCAACACGGAGCCACCCGCAAAGAGAGAAGAGGAGGCGATGTCATCAAAGACGAAGAGGACATGAGAAACGTTTTCCACGGATGATTAATGGAGATATCCAGATCAACATAAGTTAAACCAGGGCTCTCAAGTTTTGAAGACAGGCAAGCGGGACGTCACACGACCAGCTACGGGAAAGTGACCAACAGCGAGCGTTGAGACGTGGGTCTGAGCTGGACTCCTCCACACAGAGAGCGGCTCATGTTGGCGCTGCGGCACATTAAAACATTAAATAGACCAGAGTTTTTTTAAGCGTGAGAAATACGAGTTAAGACCGAAACGCGTGAGTCTCACGCTCAATGCGTGAGACGTGAGAGCCCTGATAAGTCAGCCTTAACAACAGCCGAGTGTTAGTCTATCGAGTCCCAAGTCGCTCGTCACTATAGTTTAGTAAACAGCATGTGTAGCTAACATAGACCCAGTACCTACGAAACATTTAATACATATTATTTTATTGAAAGTGTCCCATTGTCATTGTTGTTATTTTAAAGGCAACTTTCATCAAATGAGCAATTTGAATTAATGAGATGTTGTGAGAACTAGCTAACTATCTCCCCTCCTTTAGCTAGGCTAACGAATGTAAACAATGCTGTTTGTCCGTTAGCCACACGGAGGGGACTACTTTCACACGGAGGGGACTATTTTCTCTCGGCTACTGAAATGCGATGCATAACTTTGGTTGGCAACAACTATTTTGTGCTGAAAGGCAGTTTACTATTTACTTACTATTTATAATGTCGCTGGTGACCGTATTATAAAAGCAATAAGGGACTCGAGGCAGTACTTTGACGTCAATAAAGTACTAATCAAGGGTTGCCGGCCCTTCGCTGCGCGTCGGGCTTAACAACACCCTTGAACACGTACTTTATTGATGTCAAAGTACTGCCTCTCGTCCCTTATTGCTTAATTATTATATTATATAAACTATTCATATCGCAATAAGGGCTGTCAGGAATAAGTGATTCGACGATAACTGTGGTTATATAAGACAAGGATTCATAACCATATGGTGTTCTGATTCCTGCATTGTGAGACGTGTGTGTGTGCGTGTGTGTGTGTGTGTGTGAGACGTGTCTTTGTGCCGGTGGGTTTTGTGTGTTTGAGAGAGTCTTGCCACTCACCTGAAGCTTGCTGTAAACACTTCAGAGATCAACATTAATAATTTGTGTTTGTGCTGGTTGGATAACTGATCCCTTGTGAGGAGGAGAGCTCCTAATGTTAATAATGTTGACAACAGCAGCTGTTGTTATCCAGGCGAAGAGCCGGATGTCTCTGGCATCAAAGTTATAATGACTTACATTGGGTTTGTTCAGACTCCTTTCAGTAAAAATTAGTATTGGGCAAAAGTTAATTATAATGTTATTATGGTGTGTTCATATGTAATCCTGTGAAATGTAGTTTTGGTGAGAAACGTGAAAACATCCAGTTGTTTGAAGCAACATAAATAGATATTAGAGAGTGATTTATGGCCTGCCAACTTCCGTAGACTATCCATAAGCATTGCATAACACATCAGGTAATGTAATCAATAAGAACACAGTTTTTTTGAAGTGTAGGAGTTGTGCAAATAACCACTTCATATACCTTAAAGAAAAAGTTTTTAGTTGTGGGTAAAATATATATTGTTGTTCATTGGGATAGGAGAAATGTACAGAAGTGATATATTGCAATGTGTATCGCAAAATATTCAAAATCTCAATCATATGGTATCGTGGATTAAGTATCGTGATAATATCGTAGCTGAGGCCTCTGGTGATTCCCACCCATGGCAATGACAGTAACTTTAATGCTGTATAATCTAGTCCTTTATAACACGAATTAAAGCAGACCGGACTGAATGTGTGATGACAATGTCACAGCCCACTGCTCCATATCTAGAGACATTTGTTAAATCTGCAACCAGGAGACCTGCGTTCAAGCTATTAGGAATCAGCCCTGTTGATGTGACCTATGTACTTAAAACAATGCAGTCAGCTCATTTTTCATCAACACAATATATATTTGTTGAAGCTACATTCGAGCGACAAGGGAAACCAGGAGAACAGAACAGAAGTACAGAAGAAAAGAGGAGGTGTTCCTCACCAGCGGGTGCGTGAACTCGGGGGCGTGGTCGTTCTTGTCTGTGATGGTAATGGTGGCCGTGGCGGTTCCTGTCAGGCCCACCTCACTTCCTGCCATGTCCTTGGCCACGATCTCCAGCTCGTATGTTGTGGTCGGAAGTGTCTGGAGAATAAACACAGAGGGATTTACAATGTTGGAAAGTTACAAAAATGTAAACAAAGGAGGACAACACCCAGTGAAAATAACTGCATTGCCATATATAAAGGATAATGCTGCTGTAAGCGTATAGACACATCGAAGAAGCAATGCAAGTACAACTTTTTCAATGAAATAAAAGACAAAATCAAGGCCATACAGTCGCAGTTTTTGCATCATAGTAGACTCACATACACACACGGTGTCAGGATAATCTATATGAGAGGCTGACATATATCAAGATGAATGATTAGCCATATAAGTGGTTAAATTAACCATCCAAAACAAAACTAACACTTATCACACTTTTTTACAATAATATGCGACCCTTTGACAAAGCTTAGAAGCTTTTATAATAGTCCACTAGAGGCATGACTCTAGCAGCGTATTGACTGGATAATGGCTGAAAAAACATCCTGTAAATATGGACCTTCACGCTCACACAGCAGTGTTAAAAGCTCCAGTAAACTATTGCGTCGTCTTTAGGGAAAGCTCTGGAATCCACATTTTATACATGTTAGAACAGATAAGGTATTCAAAGAGAGAGAGAGAAAAGGTTCCCTAAAGCGATGCAGTATGGGATCAAATATAAGCACATACTGATGGATTAAGCTCATCCATTTTAAAGATTCCAGAGGAGCTCAGAGGTTTTTACACACATCTTCCACAGAGCTCTGGGCCATCGGAGATCAAGAGTTCCAGGCCGGGTCGAACAGAAAAACTATTACCCTTTACATAACCTGCACAATCATCTTCACACATATTTTCGTTGGTTTATTCGATGTTGGAGATGAGAGAATGAGTATTAATAAAACCCAAACTGCACCCATGTCGGCTGATGGTACATTCCTACACACGCCAGGGAGAGGAATCCATCCTTGATTACTAAGTAGCTTTAACAGAAGCGCAAACATCCAAATTAGATTAGTAATTAATTTAATGGCCTGGCAGCATTTGTTATCTATATAACAATTGCAGAAACCCTGCTCATACATCCAGCGAGAGGAAAGCATCCATAATGATCATAGCAGGGATAATCATTTGTCGCCATAATTCATGCCTAATTGAAATGTTGACTCTGGTGTATAAATAACAGGAGGTAGGGGCTGGTACTCATCCACTGCAGTGTGCTCTCCCGACTGGGGGTGTTTACCTTCACATGCTTAATAAACTTCATGCTTCTGTCTCACTGAAAAAGCTGCTGGAGCTCTCGCCAGATCCACCTCTGAGAAGGCAATCTTTTAATGAAGGAGTGGGATGCACACACACACACACACACACACACACACACACACACACACACACACACACACACACACACACATACACACACACACACGCACATGCTGTTTAACATTGAGCTACAAGCAACCACCCAGAACACTAAATTATTGCAAAATAATATTATATACAACAGGGGAGGACGATAATTTAAAGATGTTTTCTCTTGTTTTCCCTCGTTTGGGTTGTGGGCTTTTCTTCAGGCCCTTGTTTCACACACTAACTACAATGCCTAAAAATAAAAATAAATCTCTATAGCGCCAGATTACAGAAGAAGTAATTTACGGTCCCTTTTCTTAAAGTAGCATCATGCAGCATCAGAAGTCGCATTAAAATGATACGTTAAAAATACCATATGGCTCTCAATGAAATACATTTAGACATATTTGGCTTTTATGGCTCTCCCAGTCAAAAAGGTTCCTGAGCCCTGATCTATCTGTTGACCACCATCCTGCTCCAGCTGAGCCGGTTTTACCGTTACACTAGACGACTGTTCAAGCTCAGTTTAAAAGTAATTATACTTTGCATGTGAAATGTTTAAAATCCACGTCTTTTGAATAGCATTACCTCATTGGATTCAAGCAGTAGCAGTGCAACAATACCAGTGAAGTATTATTTGTGATTTCATGTCTATTCCTATGCTTGATTTATGCCAAATCATCGTTGGCAATAATAAAAGCTAGTTTATAATAGTTTGCCATATTCACCCGCTTTAGTTGCATCTACATTGATGTGTACTATAGATAGGGCTCAAACCAGACGCGACTCACAAAATCACGTCGCTAGTACAACCATTGATGCCCTACAGTACGGCGCCTTTCAGACGCGCCTTTTAAATGCAGCGCGGCGCGTTTTTCGCTCGTTTTTCGCGTGTTTTTCAGCCGTGTTTAAAAGTTAAAATATTCTCAACTCATCGATGTCACACTCGGCCAAGGCAGCCAATCGGCTCAAGCAGGAGGCGGGCTTTCCTTTCTGTTTACCCAGACGAGACAGCGGTATTTAACCACAAAGAGCCTTCTAATTCTAAATAGAAACACGACTCCAAATGACTCATGCTCAGTCCAAGTCCAACTGAAAGCATTCGTCATCAAGATGCAATTCACGGAATAGATGGTTGGTATTCACCATACTCTTTTCTTTCTTTTTTTTTTTAAAATATCGTGAACCCAAAATCAACGGTTGGTTGCGCATGCAGGTCGGCTCCACAGGCGCTCCGCGCTGTTTTGCCCGGCGCGTTTTTTTAAAAGTCGCCCACACTCTGACTACCATTATCACTGTATGCATTCTCTGACTCATCATGTCCCTGATCCATGTACCCGTGGACAGTCAACCTGATTATTGTTGATGATAGTGTTTACTGACATAGAGCTGCGAGTCGACATCCCCCCCCGCTGAACACGAGTCCTCTGCTCCGCCGTCCGTCCGTCACACTGAGAGCGGAGGCAGCGCTCCGTGTCTGAGTGTCCTCCCGTTGCCTCATCAGAAATAATGCTCTAATCTATTTCATCTGAGGCAGGCAGGGCGCCATGTGAGAGGGGGGGATCAAACGATCAAAGGGTAGACACCTTGAGGCCGTTCCTAGTTTTCACACCACCTACAACTTACAACTTAACACCGTCTCATATTGAGGGGCAACTTCATGGAAGACTGAGTTTCACAAACTCAATTCTCAAGATACCCAATATACTCAGAACAGGAAACAATTTAAATGCTCTGAACTCTCGGTTTCTATTTACCGGGGGCATTATTTACAGAAGAAAGGGCCGGCTGAGAGGCTTGTGCTTCCCTTTAGTCTTGAACTCCATTCAAGCAACCGCTCCACTATGGGAAGAGTGGGACTGCAAACAGGTGCTGCCATTAATGGTTGGGGCGGTGTCCCTCGCTATTTTTTTGAAGTTTTTCTTGATCCAATGTCAATTCGTGGGACAGGGATGTGGTATGTGTACAGATTGTAAAGCCCCCTGAGTCAAATGCATACTTTGTGATATTGGGCTATATAAAACAAACTGAATTGAGTTGAACCAGCTCCTGCTCCATCAAACATTGAGCATGCAGATGGGGCTCTATGGACCAGTGGGTTTATTAAAACCATGCACACAACCACATGTGAAAACACACACATACTGATCGTAAAACACACACACACACACACACACACACACACACACACACACACACACACACACACACACACACACACACACACACACACACACACACACACTTGCAGACAGAAGTACAGGTTTGCCCTCCAGCTGGAGAAGGGAAGGACTCTGGAATACCTGCCGTCTCAGTGGTGTCTAAACACATTGAGCGTGGCCTCCTTTGGTGACTGACAATGTCTTAATGAGTATTTTCTCGAGTCGCAACTAAATTATAAACTCCCTGAAGTGCCTGGCCAATAAAAAATCTGTTCGAATTCACGAGAGATACAGAGTTACAGGAACGGGGCATTCTCACTCCGGGTTTCAGAAAACTTCTCCTGGCGTAGTGGACATTTAGATACTCCTGTCAGGCTGCGCCTACATGTTAGGAAAACTTTGTCTAGAGAAGTGTTGGATGTAAACAAAGTTACTCTTTGACCATTCCTCCCATGAGTCCAAGTAGACAATGTTTGCCTGATTGGCTGCATTGAAAATGCGGAAGGTAATGTTTTGATCGCCGCGTATTTGTATGCGCGCGTGCGTCTTATTCGCATAAGTAAAAAAGTATTAAACTGAATCGCATGAAATTTGGTGGGATGATTGGTTATTATCCGGGGACCATTTGATTAGATTTTGGTATCGATCGAGTCAAAGTTCAAGGTCATGCAAAGGTCAACATCTTCTTTTTACTATAGCAATTTATATCTAATTGTCTGCAACTAATGCCAACATGTTTATAATTCAATGCTCAATCTTGTGATATGCGAAGGTATGCGCTCTACCGAGTGCCCGTTCTAGTTATATGTGTCAACTCACTGGCTGAAGACTAAAGGACTAAAGACTTGAAGGTATCAACATTATCACACTGTCACGTTTTAGCGTTGGGGTGAGGCTCAGGCGCAGAGAGACAGGCTGGGACGCAATATGCAAAAACAAAAAGCACTCTTTAATGAGTAAAAAACGGTTCACAAAAACAAGGTCCAAAAGGGGCAGGCAGAAATTCAGGTTCCGGACAGGCAGGCAGGCGGGCGGGTAGAACCAGGAACAGGACAGGAACGAGAGACAACAATAGACAACAATCCGACCGGAGACAAGGAAAAGACTGACACAATTTATAGGGGGTGAAACAGGTGTACGACATCAGACAGTAACGAGACAAGAGTGGCTGAGGGCAGGTGCGGGTAATTAAACAATTAAGACACAGAGGAGACAGGAGACACAGAACAAAGGAGAGACAGAAATGGGGCGTTACACACACTGCATTGTTGTGTTGTAAAAAGGTTCTTTGCACATTAATGGTTTGAGGCATGTCAGAACAGATTGTTGTAAACATACTTTGTGTTTGCATAACAGTGAAATACATTTTATACATTGATTGAACATATGTTCGATTACTTTAATATGGTTAGCATGTTAGCAAGAGCGACTTACTCTCATATCAATATGGACGCACGTTTACTGTAAGAGGGGGAATAGCGGTGCTTTGAGCTAAACGCTCAGATCAGCTGCTCAGAGTCTCACACAGAGAACACGCTGATGTTTAACGAGGTCATGTGTGTTCCTTGTTCACCTAAACACAGGACAACGGAGGCTTATGGGAAGGGCAGTTGACCCATGATACATGGTAATAATGGGGCTAGATGCAAAAGACGCAGAGTTATTACGAATCACAGGAAGCATCAATGTCTGAATTAAACTTTAGGGCAATCCATCTAATAGTTGTAGAGGTATTTAAGTCTAGACCTGTAGTGGACTCTGTCACGGTCATGCGTAGATTGATGCCGTTAGCATCACTCTAGGCGTGACTCAAAAACCTTCCTGATCATACCTCAATACTGATACTACCTCAGACCGCAGCCCTACAGCCACATGCAGTACGTGTCGGGGTAAAACAATGTCTTCACTGCTCCCTCTGAGAGACTGACTACAGGCAGTATAACCTTTGTCCACTGAAAGCAACGTCGCTCATTGAAGATGTGATCTTTGGTGAACGGTTGGAATATCCGAGTAAACTTCACCAGTAGCATCGCTTTCTTTCTGATGCACTTTATCGTTTCCTTTATCAAGACCAGGAAGCCACAAGTGATTTCAATAGGGCATTTGTTTGTGGAAGCTGAAGTATAAACTGAACAAAGAGCTAATTTAGTTGAGTGTCATGATATTGCAGGCCTTGTTTACGAGACATCTGATCGGAGAATGACATTTCAGGCACGGAGTCTGTCTTGAAAGGATTTTATAAAGCCCTTTGACTGAGGGTTCATCCCTGGCATGAAGCAAGGAGAAAGGAGAGTAAGACTGAGAGAGAGAGAGAGAGAGGATGGACAGAGATAAGTGTGGAAAGGAAGAAGGCAGAATGAGAGAGAGCGAACTGACATCTCTTAGATATCACATTAACTCTCTGAATAGGTGTGATCTTATTATGACATTGGCAGTGAGTCCTTTCTTCTCCTCTTCACTGGTGCTCACTCCCAGCACCAAACCACTGGCTACTATTCAGGCGTCTTTTCAAATGCTTAGAGAGATAATGAAAGACCTTAAAAGGACCATTATTCCATTATTATTAGCTTTGAGAACTGTTCTGAGGAGCATCACTCACAAGATGGTTCACACCTTTAGTCCAGGCAAACCAACTTTTGAAATGGAAAAAATTGCAACAGAATTTATTTGGGCACAGAGGTCTTCTATGAAGTGTCCTGAATAACATACTAAAAGTCAAAAGAAATTAATGTTGCGGAAATAGGTTAAATATGCAAAAATTCAAGATGACCGCCATAAATCTATAATGTCTCATATCTCCGCTATCATGGAGATATTTGAATCATTTAAAATAATATTATACAGTTTTTGGACATAAGGAATCAGTGTGTGTGTGTGTGTGTGTGTGTGTTGATGGTGGGTGACTTTAGCTTTAGTAAATGTAGACACAGGTATGTGTGACTTTTCATTTTCAAATGCCAGTGTTGCTTTCATGTCAGTGTAACAGAGCCTCATCTCGTTATGCATGCATATTAATGCACTGCTTTTAGAAACGTGTTAACCAAACCATTTATTCCAAACTCTCTCTCAGACGTGTTAGCTCCACAGCACCTCACAGGTTGCTGACAGCCTCCTGCACTCACCTCTGCAGACATATGATTTCTCACTCTGACAGCAGTTAATTACAGGAGGAAGGCAGCCACGTGAGACCCTTATCTGGGCCACCGCAACCTACACAAGGGATCTATTTCTTGCCTCTTAAGCGCGGTTAGCATTCACCCAGAAGAAGAGAGCAAAAGACATATGGGGGTGGTAGTAGGAGGGTGACAATTTGATAACAGTGTTTCATTTTATGGGTCCCCCGCCTCCTCTCTTTGTTAATACAAAACAGGAATACAGATAGCTGCTGCATTGTGCTGGATCAAAACAAGTCTGGTGCATGTAGTATGCAAACAAACCGTGTAGTGACTCCAGCATCACGCACAGCAGCATCCATACAGCTAGATAACAATAAAGAGATAAAGAGAGAGGCCTGAACTGTAATGCATTCAACCAATTAATGCATTTCTTACTCCAACTGAATTCAAGAGCAGTTTTTCATTTTGACATCTTGTCGTCAAACTGAAATCAAATAAATATTACATGTAAAATGAATGATAGGAGATTCATTATTTTAAAGTGTAAAATGTACCAAACAGAAGGAGTATGATGTGAACTTTTTCAATTCAATTCAATTCAGTTTATTTGTATAGCCCAATTTCACAAATTACAAATTTGTCTCGGAGTGCTTTACAATCTGTACACATAGACATCCCCGTCCCAAAACCTCACATCGGACCAGGAAAAACTCCCAAAACAACCCTTCAGGGGGAGAAAAGGGAAGAAACCTTCAGGAGAGAACAGAGGAGGATCCCTCTCCAGGATGGACAGATGAATAGACATCATGTGACCAGAAGGACAGATTTAGAGTTAGAATACATTCAATGAGAGTCAGAGTTTATCAATAGTTCATATTAGGCATATTCCACGATGGAGAGTTTGGAGACCACCACCATCCATCAGGCAGATGGAGGCAGAGAGGAGAACTTGGTGTATACATCATATGCTGATTGTGAAATGCCCAAAGGTGCCCGTTTGCCCCACATTAAAACACATATTTTCTGTCTGTATATTTTTGATGCACATATCTTAAGGAGCTACAAGGATTTCTAGTGGCAACGACGCTGGTAATGTTTTCACGAGTCTGTGTTCGAGTTCTGGAAACACCGATCATGCACTGAGCATACAAGTAGCCACTGATTTCTTGGCCCTCCAAAAAGCATTCTTCAGACTTAGTCTAGCAGAAAAATAGAGTTCCACCTTCCTCCCGGGGGATTTCACCTTGGCAACAAAAACTAAAAGAATCTGTCACATGAGAGAGGACTGGTCAAGCCCCCCCACACATAGGTTGCAATTTGTGGACTATCACTCCCATGCAGGGTAATAATAACTGACAAACTATAGCTTCTACTTCCTTGCTCACACTTTATAACAATGTCTACATGGCAGCGCCTTCAGTCCTCTGTCTGTTGGACAGCACTGAGAGACAAATATACACTTTAGTTAAGCACGGTGACGGATGCAAATGGACTCAAAGCATAAAAAGAGTTGAAAGCTTTTCAGTTCATCACAAACACAAGAAGAAGACAAGTTTTGTAGTATCTCTTTTCAGTATTGTTGTGGAACGCTCCTACCAGCAGATTAGAAACAGCATTAGTGTGAAGACACACGGCTGCAATGCAACGTCTCTTAAGAGGGATTAGTAAGGAAGACAACACAGTTATAAGCGTAAAGGTGAAGTAGGGGTAGTTTCCATTAGCACTGTGTTTATTATCGTCAATTGAAAAGATGACACACAAAATGTTTCCACATATCTACCATAAACAAGTGGGACAGTTTAAACTCCTAAACGATGTCTAAATCATGCATATCTCGTTTTTTCAATCGGTAGCTTCTTCCTTCAAATTAAAATGTCAAGTCTTAAGACAAATCAGGTGGCCTCTTGTTGGTAGTTTCTTAAAGGGTCACACAAAATTCCCGCCAGGCGTTAGTACATTAAAACTGAAGAATCACTGTTGGACACCTGCAGCTTTCTATGGAGACTGAGTGTCGTAGACTGAGATGGATACAGGTACGTATTTTGTACATTAAACACATTTCACATGATTTGATCTCAAATAATTTCCTTTGCATCACGATATGAGGACGACGTCGCCAACATTTACTGCATATCATTTCTTGTGTAGTGCGAAAGCTATGTAGGTTTAGCGCAACCTCAAACTATCTGAGCAGGTAAAGAAAGAAAGGCATGGTTCGAGGGACGCAGGAGTCCCGGTATCACCTCATGCATCTGTGGTGACTATTAGGTACTGCAGCAATATATTTTGTGCATAAAAAAGTTACTGTGTGAAAGATTCAATATGTAAATAAGCCAAAATGACAAAAGCAGAATTTCAAGGATTTGACCAAAGTGCAATTTCAAATATTCACTCGGGAAGAGACCCCGAGGCTTACAGACATGCTAATCTTCTTAAATGCCCTTAAATGTTGTTGAGCATCAGTAAACGCAGTGAAACAACAACAGATTTTGTTGGCAAAATCTAAAAGCCAAATGATTTTAAAGCATGAACTTTAGTCCAAGTAGTGAATCCCACTCTTCAAAATGACCTCCTTGAGCACCCGTGGGTGGGAGGCTGGAACCCACGAAACACTCTACACTTTCAACCTGGACTTGGAAAATAACATCTTCGGTAATTTTGACCCAAAATGTGGCTCCGATTCCACACTCGTAGGAAATCTTGAGATGGTTCTAATGTGTGTGGCCTATACTTGCCGTGTAATGATCATTTAAAAGTAGTACATTGGTGGAAGTGCTGCTTTAATATATGGGGCCAATGCAAACATGAATAAAGAAATAGATGCCATGCTGCAGAACTATCAGAAGGCATTGCATGGTGCAACGCTTCATTCATTGAGTGAAGTTTCTCATCCGCCAGTTAGCAGCAGTGTTACGGAAACGGTTAACAATGACAACTGCTCATTATTTTCTTTAAAAAGGCTACACTGTTTATAGAGATACTGGCGGGTTAGGAAAGACATATTGTATACTAATTCATGGCAATGCAGCTCCTGGTATGATATGAAGGCTCCAAAAGGCTCCGAAAAGGGGGCTGTGGCCACCAAAGTGTTTTTTCTGCGATGCCAGTGGGATACTTGTATTATTACTATGCTACGAGCGGCAGCAACTTGATGAGGAACATTTATTCTGCGCTGTGGCCTCTGGTTCTCCCTCAGGTGAACACCGTTAGCTCCGTCAGCACTTTTGCTGTAGTATGCAGAGTTAGCACTGTTAGCACAGTTAGCTATGAGCAGGCAGCTGGTCGTTGAGAGGATATAGGAACACTTCAAATCTTGGATAGAACACCATTAATGAATAAATATATTTTGATAGTATGTGCATTAAATACAATATATGCCCTATATGTTGTAATGCTGCATAATGTATGGAGCTAGTCTTAGGTTTTTAGGGTTCTCTATGTGTAAATATGGTTTGTTCCTCTTTTAAAGTGATATGTTTCATGTTTGAGAACTCTTGGAAGAATATCCCGAAACGAATCAACTCAAAAGAACCTCTTGAAGTCAAAGACATTTCAAGTTTGTTTGCACAAAGAATACAATAAATCCTTTAGGTATGGTTCACATCTTTTATTTGTGTTGATTGAACAGTTTAATTGCTATATAAATATATAGATGACTGTTTTTTGAAGAGTCTCTTCTTTCGGCAAATGTTGAATTGAAATCAAATTGCATAGTCGGTCGTTATATTTAACGCCTAGTTTGCAGTATTTTCCTCCAGCGCGTTGTACTGTAGCTCATGTTGCATACAGCATCACACACAGTGTGCACGTAATGAGCCACTCTGGCAGCACGACTGCGTATCTGCTTTACTTTACAACCAAAGTGTGGACTTGACAAGTACAAGTGGCAGGCTACCATGACAGTTCTACAGAGAACAAATTGAATAGTTCAAATGTTTCAGCTGGAGAGAAACTCTTCAAAGCAGAGTGCGATTCAACATGCATTACGTTCAACAAGTCCCAATTGTCCACCATAGCTGATGTTCAAAAGACTGTCAAGTGTCTATGCAGTTCTATACGTCTCTAGTTTCCATCCTCTGATTTCTTATTTTCATCCGCTTTTATTTGCACACTTTAACATAAGCTTTTGTGACATCAATTACCAGAATGGTTCCGTTGTTGGTCAGAGTTAGACTTGGTTTTTCTTTCCTTCTGAAGACATATGGGATTGAATTTCTGGCTGGATTCTTAAAGACTTTTATTTAACATAGGGCCGGAAATGCTAACAAAGATTATGTCATAACCATTAGCACCAGTTATTGTAGATTTTTTTAAATCAAACCAGCAACATCTAGGCCATTGGGAAGGGTCTGTTGTGCTGAACTATGCGCCTGCGGGGGATGATGTGTGCAGCTTCCGGCTGAAATGTTCCACCTCTTCCAGAGAAATAGCCAAACAATTGTCCAACTCTGACATGTCAATCCCACATACAGGGTACTTTTCTGGGCAGGGTTCAAGTGTGTACCTCATTAGTATCCTGCAATATACAATAAGCAGACCGAGTTCATCTCCAGTCCCTCAACACCCTGAATGTGACAACGTTTGTATTAAGAAGAGATAGATGGACAGCCTCAGGAATTTGAACAGCGTAGGAGGAATAATCCATAACCATATGGCACACAGCCATACTCCTTCATATAGACACAAACTGTGGATTGTATTAAATTGAATGATTGCCCATTTTCTAACATGTTGCTGATCAGCTTTGCTCTAGGAATGTAATGCATAGCTGGCTGTCTCTGTCTGTGTCCAAGGGGGCTTTTGGCCTCAATAGTTCTGCAGCTCCCAGAGAGGAACTGCCCACTGGGGGGCTCCACACAGAACTACCTTCAGGGCTTGACACTGTTTGCCTTCACACTTATTATGCTGAAGTGGCACACGTCTTCTTTGTCATACAATAATAAATAAACAACTGTTAGTATCAGAATAGGCTCGGTGTGGGTGGGTGTTAACGTTACTCAGTTAGCCTTGTGCTACTGGGTTAGCTCGCTGCAGCTGCATGTTCATGATCAAGCTAACTCCTGGGCTTCACAGTCTGTCCATGTTTTCTTCCATCTGCGTGTCGTGTTCAGACTGATAACCAGATTTGTTTCTACTTGAAGGCCGGTTGCCATTGCTGCATTTGACCAATGGCTGTACACTTGCATCACTCATGGTTCCTCTTGTGTTGGGAGAGAACATATCATCTATGCAACCTCAGTCAAAGATGGTGAAGACCAATAAGAAGTTTATTTACTGATGCAAGAATCATAACTATCAAGTAATTGGGTGTGAAATATATTTTCAATATCTTTTTTCCGAGACCAAAATGAGGACCTGGCTGAAACAAACTTTCCCCAAACAAAGACATTCCATATGTTGGTAGAAAAACATCCTCAATAGACTTTCACTGACTTTTGGTGTTGACAAAAGGCGAAAAGTCTCTATTTATAGACGTTTGAGCTAAACTGAGTGAATGAGAAAAGATACACGGATCCAATCTTGTGCAATTTCCACTCATAAATCATCCACCTGGATGTTTATGTGCTCCTCAGGATATGACACTTTGTCTGCTGTAGACCATCTGCACATTGAACAAGTTGTGTTCTCGAACACATCCAGTAGAATTACATCTGAGTTTGAGTTTTTCATCTAACAGTTTTGAGTCTTGCTCTCATGAATGAGGTATTTTAATTTTAAGGGCTGCTGTTTCTTTTCCTTTTTTCATCAACATAAACATTAGACGCCGTAACTATGCTTTTTATTTTAGATGCAGTTTCCGACTCATTTTGCACTAACAATAAACTTCAACAGCACTTAAATCACACATTTCACAGGCAGTGGAACTGAACCTGAACATTTAAAGCCTTTCTGAATGCTTTACTCAAATCCTTTACTTAACTCTCACTGCCTCTATTGCAGTCAGTTGCTTGTAAAGAGGGAGATATATAGCACTTAAGAAGTTAATAACCTACTTATAACCTTTACATACAGGAGTCTCATGGGAGGTGGTTATCCTGAAGGTGTGTTCAACCCCGTAATGGATCCATGAAGTGACACGTTTCAGTTCTCTGCAGCCGCTCCGCATACTCGTTAGCTCAAATAATAAATAATAATCAAATAATAATGAACCCTTTATTGATCAGTGGGGAAATTCTTCGTGGCAATTGAGCCATGCTTAGATATTAAGGAGCAGTGAAGCGCAACTGGGGGTTCAGTGTCTTGCTCAAGGACACTTCAACAGTCAACTATGAGGAGAGCGGGGATCGAACCGGGTACCTCGTGGTTACGGGACGACCGCTCACCCCCATGAGCTACAGCTGACCAAAATCACGTTAAACTTTCCTTTGAAAGGAATCGTTTAACATTGCGACACTGGGCTGGTCCTTCTGGGTCAACGCGGGGCATATGACAGAATAGTTTGACATTTTGACAAATATTTAGAGATTGATGATGACCGTTAAAGTGAATACGAGACATCGTGTTCTGTATGGATGAACAGAAGTGAATAAGTTTCCAGTATTTATGATATACAAGCCAGTGTTTGGACCCGGCTACATATTTACTGAACAGTGGCATAAATCTTCTCATTTACTTCCTGCAAAATGTAATTATTCTTTTCAAACAAATCCTGTGTTCCTCGCTCTACCAGGGACGGGCTGACATGCCTCTGTGTTGGTCTGTTCGCTTGCACTATTTAATACATTTCTATTGACTATAAAAAAAAAACTGTAATGCTGAATACAAATAACAGATTATTATTTGATGTGATTGTGACGCACGTCCGTCCTTTCTCCCTCCCCACCGAGCCGCTCTTGTCTTTACCAGTGTGCATGTTGACTTGTGTGGGGCAGCATTGGCCATATTTATCCCGCCTCATCAGGCCAATTAGTAGCAGGATGATAAGCTTATGCAGCGCCGGTGTCCCTCAGCTCTCTCTGATGAGTGCGGGGCTAATTGGGGTCAAGGTTGTGTTTAGGGCTGCGGTGAGTTGGAGCAGAAAGCACAAGCTGGGGCTAATCTAATCAGGTGCACCATCAGACCACAGTCTAATTGCGTCATTTAGTGAGCAGTTAGATGTATACTGGGGACTGAAGTAGTCCCCTCTTACTAAGTACCCCGACACCGAGAGCAACACATACATTATGTGTGTGTGTGTGTGTGTGTGTGTGTGTGTGTGTGTGTGTGTGAGCAGCAGTGCATGTGAGTCTGAGAGAGTGTGTGAGTTTAGTGCGATTGCCATCCTGCACGTGCCACAACCAAAGCTATCAAAGGCCCATATGGGAAGCTTGCGTGCATGTGCGTGCGTGTGTGTGTGTGTGTGTGTGTGTGTGTGTGTGTGTGTGTGTGTGTGTGTGTGTGTGTGTGTGTGTGTGTGCGACAGCAAACCCAGACCCTTCAGTGAAGAGCCCAGGTGTTCCTGTTAAAGTGTTAATTAGATTAGTGCAGATCAAACGGGGCTGGCATTCGCTGGGGACGAGAGGTGGCGGGGCCATCCCGGGGGGCCCCGGATCCAGCGACCCCTCATCATCCTCCAAGTGGGATAATTAATCAATAACTGGAAAAATCTTATTGGTTTCTCTGATCTGCTAAATAACCAATAAGGGAGGTACACATATTAATGTAGATGAGGGGTATGAACTAACATTAGTGAGGGGGTTCTCCAGTGTCTCTGCTTCTCATTGTATTATGGAGCTAAATAATTTCCTTTTTGAAAACTTCCAAAAAAATAACGTCTGTTTAAACCAAACAGATTCAAAGAACTGAATACATATAAAAGACGACTTTCTAAGCAGTCCAAAGAAAGGAAACAGCTTCTGTGGTTTTCAACTAGCACATCGTAGCACATCTTTCCACCCAATAAACTTTTACACCCCTGACCCCATTTTAAATATATCTTCTCTTTGGAACTGAAAATGTCCATTACTAAGCACTGATAGCTTATATTCTTTAATCATGTACAGCTTTTTTAATCTTTCTTTTTGGGGACTACATTATCTAAAATCAAGTGAAATGACTTTCAACTTAATATACTGTGTGTGTGTGTGTGTGTGTGTGTCCCCAAAGCTCAACAACTGCAGGGCAAAGTTCTTTTACGCCTGGCATGCAGAAAATTGCTTACAGGACTGTTTCTACAGACATATTTTAAGTGAGCCCATTGGAGTACCAACCCACCCCCCCCCTCACACACACACACACACACACACACACACACACACACACACACACACACACACACACACACACACACACACACACACACACACAGTTAATCTCTCAGTGGGTTGCCTTTTCCTCTTCCAAGTCCAGAACCATTTGACAAACAAACCCAGCTAAGTGTGTCTGTGTTCCCTGTGAGCCATATGGGACTGAGGACCAGGAACAATCACACATCAACTCCACATCAAGTAGCAGCTACTGATGTGGAGATGTGTCTGCACTGCACAACAGGGAATGACAACAGATGCTTGCTCAAAGTCTTGACATGTTGGAGGTTATTCACCTACTAACATGGAGGGGAGCTCCCTGGAGGCCTTTCTCTGGGAACACTGGTTATGGGAATACCAGTGAGAAAACCGTTGTCTCAACACAGCATCGAACCGTGCTGGCAAAGCCGGAGCTATGAAGATGTGGTTAGCTTCGGAGCAGATTGACCTGAATTGGCCAAGAGGGGCAATATTAACTGCCAGTGATTTAATAATTCATTTCAGCCAATCAAATCCTCACTTGAGGATCTATCGTCTACGATTATGATCGAATGTGCATATGAGGTAGAGCATGGTTTTAAAATCACAGAATCAATGAAACTGATGAATCCCCAAAATCAACTCAGCAATTCAAATTCTTGAGATCTTCACACAAAACAAAGCAAATGCCACCAATCCGCTCACGTCTCCACTTCCTATCGGTGCGGAGACGAATCCAGGGTAAAGCTGCGTCTAACAAGCACACAGTGAACACCTCGCTGAAACCAACGGAAGCAGACAAACCCCAAAACACTGCTCAGCCAGTGCCCCTCTGAATAAACAATGAGTCCAACACTAAACCAAGACACACATTACAGGCCCTAATCAAGTTGACAGGAGGATGAGACTCGACTCACGAGTCTGCTGCCATGCTGAAACGAAAAGCCTCCAGACCAATTTCAACAAAAGGAAAAATGCCTGTCACAATACCCTCTGAACTAATTCCCTGATGCTCTGTCTGACGGGCTCACATTGACAGATTGACACTCCCAGCTCCACTTGGAGGAGACACACGCAGCCCTGCCAACCGACGATTGTGACCAATGTGGAGCGCTTACTGCGTCTGAAGTTAAGATGCTCACGTAAATAAAACATTGCAGTCCTCCATGCTCCTCGAGACCGTGGCAGTCTGTGCTCATTCTGGAGAAACTTTGGATCTCTTGAACCGTTTGTGTGCAATTGACTGACTCTGAAATGTTCCCACTGGTCCGTCTGACGGGGCAATTACAAAGAAACCTCTTGACTGAACGAGTAGGCGACGTGGTGGTAGGCCATTAAGCATCCTCATACATACTGTGAGGGGTCACACCGAGAGACACTCTTTGTTGTAATGTGCACTTATGATGTGCTCGGCGTTGTTTCTTTCTTTTGTTTTACTACTAAGGGGCAGCCTTAATGTGGCGTGGCGCAGCATTGCACAGTTGTTCTCTTCCAAAGCAAAGCACCGGCATGGAGTTCAAACAACCTCAGCGCATCACCAAATGTAGCGATCAACAATAAACCGGCGTCAAATCTGCGTGTATGGGATCGTCACAATATCATCCAATTAGTTTAAAGAAGTGTATATGAGACATCGTTGCGGCATACCTTTAAATGCTTTCCAAACCACCACATGCATAACATTGGAGCCAATTATATTGCACCACAATACCACAAAAAGAGGAACGCTTTTAATGTGCAGCTCGGCGTCGAGGGAGCTCGCTGTTTGCCTTTTGTCTTGTGCTCACGACTGAAGCCCCGTTTCATGGGGGAGAAGGTATACAGTGGCAGGACCACATGCTGGGAGCTTAAGTCGGTCTGCCGACTGAAGTCTGCTCCACCACGTCTCTCCAAGGACGCCGTTTTCAATCGGGAAAAGGAAAGAGCACTGGCACGGAGAAGAGTGTATAAATACACTCGCACACACAACGTGTATGCACATACAGGGAAGTAGAAATATAAAACACGTATATACATTTAATGAGTATGCACACTGGTGGTATATGTCTTTCATGGAGTAAGTGCACAACTTTCTAAGGAATTTCTGATTTTATATTTTGATTAGTGACAGCGGGACTGGCTCCTAAATTCCTCCTTTCTCCTCTTCGTCCTCTTCTTTCTACTTCTATTCCTCTTCCTCCTCTTCCTCCTCCTATATTGAATCACCCCTCCACAAGATAGCACTTCCTTTTAAGCGCAACAATGTCCGATGTAATTGTGTGGGATGGGTGTTGAAGAAACTTTTTAATTAATAAGTTTCAAGACATTAGGTACTAATTTACGTAAATGTGATACTAAACTTTAAAAGATAACATTTCTACACAAGAGAATAATTGCTCTGGTTACTGGATTGACCTGTCCTGCTTTGTAATGAAGTCATCCTTGCAGTTCTTCCGCGGGAATGCTTACATCAATTCTCCTGAACTCTTCGTCTTTTTGAGTAACAATAACACAACGTCGGGGTTGTTTTCCAGAATATTTCACATGAAGTCAGCGGTGGCATGCCCACTCCTTTCTAACACATTCTTTGGAGCTAATGATCCTCTCTGCTGTGAAAACAGTATTTGCTCAAATGAAAGGTCCTCATCTCTCAGGGGAGTGATATGTTGTCACTGTGGCACTTGGGGGAGGAAGAGGAGTGATCCGTCCCCAGCGCCCGCTGCATCGGGGACAGCTTGCTTATAATTGCTGGGAAATGTCACCACCGTTGATTACCAGTGATTTGCACAACTGCAAAGGGAATCCAAATATAAAAGTAGAGTTGATGAGTGCATATTTAATGAGGCTCATGCATACTAATGCGGGCATCTCATTCTGCTCTATTTCCTCACATAAACACATGCAAATTCATGGAACAAGTCAGTGGAAACATAGGAAGTCATCTTAATGAATGACATACGGGGAGAAGCGGTCCTTATCTCAGCCAAGTGGTCAGGGTGGGTTTGTGTTAGTTTAGTTCAGCTGTCAGAAAATGTCCACAGAAGATTATTCACGACACCGGAGTCCAATCAGGGAATTTGAGTGTGCGCCTTACAGAAGATTGAAATGTAAAAAGAAGGAGACGTTATGCGTTGTGCTCTGCAGAGATGTCACCCACAATCACTTATTCATTCAAAAAATAACATGTTTCTTTCTTGTTTGTATGTATTCGGTGAATCACGACAACCAGAAACACCTAGAATGATTTATTCTGAAGGACGTACACATTCTATATGCTTCTGGTTGTCGTGATTAAACAAATGCATTAATAATAATAAAAATAAATAAGAGAACAAGTTAAAAAACATGAAATGCATGTCATTTACATTAGCTTGCAGCAAGAGAATGAATTAGATAATATTTATTTATACTAAGGATTTTAATTCTAGGGCGAATGGCTGAATAGAAGGTCACTCAACTCTTGCCAAATAGTCGTTTTGCTTCCTTGTAATAAAACAATTAAATGATGAGCAGATCAGTGGCTTCAAATCCTGGGAGCAAGTATAGAAAGCTCCATTTGTATGCTAGTGTTTGCACTGAGACTCTGCTGGCCCAGCTGTACGGGACCAGGACCCCTTCTGAGAGTCTAATGAAACCGCTACTTTCTTGACACACACACACACACACACACACACACACACACACACACACACACACACACACACACACACACACACACACACACACTTGTCAAGTTGGCTCGCACTGCGAAAGGACACACACAGCCTGCTAGAAGCACATTAAATGACTTTGGTCACGGCGAGCATATGGGCTTAGGATTTGTCTAATCGCCTGTAAAGTACTTGAGTAACACACATAATCAATGTTATAGTGGTGTCAGTCTTTTAACAATGATGGACACACACTTGATACGAGCCCCAGTGTATGGTCCATTTTTTTTGAGAGTCGTCCCTCTAAGCACAACACTGTCTACAGCGAGCCGTTGACCTGCCATGCTTTATTTCACATGCACCTGTTTGGATTCACCAATATGCAAATGTAGCCGACTCGGCGGGTCCATCAGCATCTGCTGGGAGCCAGGCGGGGAATACAGATGCAGGCAGATAGGTATTTAGGAAGGCTCCTCACGTCTGCCTCCTAAGAAGCAGCACAGCGACTTGGCCACAGCAGCTCCGGCACTGCCATTCTTCAACTGGATTGATTCTCACCAACCATTGGCAATCTGACTCATCAATATTCAGAATCACACTGCTCTAAATTAGCTCCAGCCTCAGGACTTTAACCCTGTAAGTGGAGCGCTGTGATTATAATCAAGGGCAAGGAAGAGGGAGCCAGATCTACTGGCTGCACTGTGGAGAGAGGGGGCGATCCCAGGGGTCACTTGTGCTCCTTTTTGGTTTTTGTTGTCATCTCAAACACATTGCGATGCCATGGGAATCCGCCTGCCTGTTTACATACACAACATCAAAGTATTATAAGATCTTTCTTTTTTATAACTTTGAATCTTGGCTTGTGCTTCCCACTACAACACCCAATGAGTCCAGAGGGTGGATGATCAACACGTCTGGGCTGAACTGGAGGTACAGTACGTAACACCAGGTTAAGGTGGCGTCAAGGTGGTTTTATTTCATGATGGTTTGGGTTGGAGATTCTTTCAGTCTTATTTCCATTCTTGGTTTTATGAAGGTTTAACCATGTTGCTATTTCATTTGGACAATCACTTTTAACCAGTAGCTTTCATCCTCTTATAAAACTGCTTGATAACTCTTACGTTGACTGTTGGTGTTTCCACTTCACAGACGGTTGAGTGCTTACAGTATCCGTCTCCAAAAAACTCTCTGTCCGTTTTACAAAAGAAAGTGCGAGGAGCTTATCTTTTTTGTTACTTCATAGTCTAAATCACAAGGATTGCATCAGCACATCGAATTGAGCTCGTCTTTTTCTCTGTCTCGACTCCTGCCAACAATAAAAAGAAGTCCTGAGCTTCTGAACTGCATTCCTCAAAATACTGTTTTATTTTTATCCAGTTAACCGTCTGGGTTCCAAGGTCTTTTTCTAAAACATCTTTTCTTAAATTCACTTTTTTAAAGGGACTTGCATTTGATACATGTGTAATAAATGGCTAACACCCAATTTTGTAATTACAACCGTTTTGGTTTTCCATCAAAATATTGTAACGATAATTGAGGTAGTTTTCCAAACAAGAACAGAATATGTCCTTTACATAAAAACAAACTATTTACTGAATAAAAAACACAGTGTTTTTCTGAAGGTGGGTAGGTCCTTTGTGATTTTCCTAACTGTTGATTGGTTCCTTTCACACAACATATCCATGGCCATGCTGTGACGTGGGGAGCTTGTCTGGGGACAAAAGGCTGGTGTGATTATGCAATCCATTCCTTTTATCTTGGAGAAATCGATTGAGGGAACGTACAGTCGTTACATTTGACTCGCCGCTTTTGAGAGTTGTTGCTTCGCTTTATTTCATCCAACAATTGATTTTTTTAAACTTCATTCTTCTGTGCCCACTTCAAGCACCTGTGGCATTTGTGGAGGCCACTGACAATTTAGGTAGAACTGACAAACCTCTTGTTTGCTCTTGGGGTTGTAAGAATGGTAAACCCGAGTCAAAACAGAGACTTTTTAATTGGATCGTGGATGATTTTCCACACTTTCCGGTTGCAGGGCCTGCCTGCACCTCGTACCGTGCATCATGTGTCCATGTCCACGGCAACCGTGACCGGGGTCTCTCTGCTGGACTTCTGTGCTGCTGCATCCTGGGACACTCTCTATTAAACTATTAAATGCATCGTTTTCTTTTTTAGTCCGTTTTCTCCGCTTCTCACCCGTCTCATTCTCAACCTCTACTCAACTTCGATGACATCTTTATCTTAATAAAACAATAATAATTCTCCCTACAGTGCAGAGGAAGAGAAAAATACGAACTTCCCAAAGAGTTTAGGTTCATTGGACACAATCAGGCTTGTCTGTTACCTTAATTAGAGCCATTGAAGCCAACATCACACCTTGCTGCAGGCTTAATTTGCCCATTATGTTTCTAAGACAGTAGGCAAATAGTTTGGTGCAAATAGTTTTGCACACAGATCAATAACAATCTTGTGTGCAGTGACTTCAGTTGATTGTATTTGTTGTAATTAGTAACTTCATTATGGCTTTTACCAAAACAAATATTACTTTTTCATCGGATTTCGCCATCGCCCTTCTAACTGCTGATGACCAATATTCTCCTTGGTGCTTATTCTATTTGTGAAGGTTATTCAACAACTTGTCTCTGGCAAATAACATGTCATTGTTAAGATAACCCCCACGTCACCTGGCATCTTATCTGTCGGCATTAACTCATTTCCTGCAGGAGCGTGGTAGGAGTGATGGTTCTGAGTGTTTCAGTAGAGGGGCATGTACCTGCTTCCTACCTGAGGGGCCAGTCAACTGCCTCCACCGTTTTGCAGATTACTTATAATACACTGACAGCTCAATATCGGTTGACAATTACTCATCCGACAGCTACATGTGTATTATAAAGTTCAAATGAAAAATGTTGTAAGTTTCTTTTTTCTCTTTGAGGGATTTATATCAAAGGCGAATTGGCCAACGCATCAGCCACAACGAGTATGTAAGCTTTTGAATAGGAGCTGTTCAAATCTCCATAATCCTTGACACCCAAATTAAACTGCACTGTTTGATCGTTGAAGTCACACTGCGTTCAAGCCTCTCCTCATAGACAGGCACGGGGAAAACAACTGACAGGAATGACACTACGCCAGAGTTAAGCCCTGCCGGTATTATTGCCACAGACCTGACGCGTTGTACAACGTCTCTGCTGCCTCCTTTCATCCAGATGTTTTAACATCATCGGCCTGATAGGATCAAGAGGAACAAGGACCGATGCCAATGTTGGGAAAAGTTTTCGTGATCAATTATTGAAATGTAAATGAAAACTTGAATTCTCACTGTTCACAGTCATTCTTCAGGTGGTCACTTGAAACAAGAACAAAGTGATCAATACATATTTAATGTTCCTATGATACACAGCATTAGTTGGTTTGATGAGGATACATTATCATTGCCATAGCTTGATGATGTTAATGTGACTGTTTTTCTATAAGATTGTGTACTTCCTGGTTCCTACAGTCAACTCGATGCAGGAGGAATTTTGGACTGAACAGAAAAGACAGTTTTATAGTTTTTTTCTTCGTATTTATCCACTATCTAGTTTGGAGGCTTGGTCAAACCAACATTTTAAATTTAAAAACTTCACACAGAAGTCAATTCCAAGAATTCAAGAAGAATTCCAATTAAATTGCCAACATCAAAGATTCTCTGAGAATTCCAGAGAGCAAACGAACAGGATGTTACCAAGTTACTGAATGTGTCTGCTTTAGTCATATACTTTAGCCCCCCCCCCCCCCCCCCCCCCCACCATTTCAAACAAAAGGATATTTGATCAGAATAATGAAACATTTTCGGAACAAAATTGCTTAATTTTATCTTTTCAAGGCCATCGATAAAACATAGATCATCTCAACCACGTTCTCACTTCAATAAAACCGTCTCTACAGGTGTTTGTGCAGGTAATTGAATGTTGCATGTGTGTGTGTGTGTGTGTGTGTGTGTTTGTTTTGGGATGTAGTGACTTTGTGAGTGCTGCTGTTATCGTTGCGGCCCAGAGGCCACAGGACTCATCAGGCACACATTCCCGTCTGCAGGTCACTGCCAGAGCCGAGCGCCGCTGCATGGCAGCTGGACTCCGGCTCCGACTCAGACCTCCGTCCCCAGGATTGCGCAGCACCGTATTGACTCTATTTCACTGAACAAACTTCAGAGGACGTTTCCGTGGCGACTGTCTCACGTGGTGCTTTGTGGCGCCGCGGGGTGGGCCGACTGTATCTCCACCTTTCAGAGACGAGGAAGTCTCACTTGCCCTTTGAACAGATGCCATTATGTTGTGGGCTCATTGGAACTATTGCTTTCCAACCACACAATGAGTGGAGTTTAAACCACGCAACGGGAAAGAGGTTTACCTGTGTACATGGAGGAGGTGTCATTAAAGGAAGTGTTCAACAAATTGGGAAATATGCTTATTAGCTTCTTTACATAAAGTTACATGTGAGGATGTAATAACTCTCATATCTGTGCAGTTAATATGTAGCTGAACCAAGCAGTAGATGTGCATAGGACACACCATTTAAATGGGGGAAAGTACTTATGAAAGTAAGTATATATATATATATATATAAAGGACAGAATGCATGGCTTTGTGTGGGTCAGTTCAGGCATCCTTTAAGAATGATACCCCAAATAGAAACTACAACAATGTGGCTGACAGACGGACAGATCTGGTGCGATCTATTTTGTGTAGCACACTGATTTTGTGGAGTTACTATCGAGTCATCTGACATTTCCTGTGGGACTCCACTGAAAACATTGCGAGCAGATATCTAAGATAGAACAAGCCAATGAATCCTTTGTATGATTGTCCAGGGAGGTGAGAGAGAGAGAGAGACTGAGAGAGAAAGAGAGAGAGAGAGAGAGAAAGAGAAAGAGAGAAAGAGAGGACTTTGAAGCTAGATAGAGTGCATTCAACCCACTGCTGACTCAGACTGGTAACAAATAGATTAAACAAGATTAAATGGAAAGTGGCAGCACAGAAGGTTTAACTCCCTGTTTGATGATTGGACTTAACAAAATAAAAGCCCATTCAGGATCTAGAATCCCTCTGCTGGGTTCCACAAGGAGAGGTACAGTATGACCTGCGCACACATGCCACGATTTGTGTCAAAGACAACTTCCTCCGCTCAACTCTAAACACACATCCAGGCTGATCTGTGTTCCTCCGGAAGGCCGTTCGGGGGGGGCTGTACACCTCGGCCACGGCCGGCTAAAGAGAGATCGCCCCCCCGGTAGCATTGTGTCTGCTTCGGCGGGGACAATGGACCTTGCTGAATTTCATCAGCAAAGAGAAAGTGGCGTGGAAAAGGGAACAATAAAAAAATACTGAGCCTGCAATAACAAACTTTTCCAATCAATGCACTTTCTCGTGGAGACGGGGTGAAATTAATTCTCGCCTGAAGGGCCATTGTAGGGGGAGGTTCACTGGAGAGTAAGAGCTGTTGATAAATACGCTTCATCCTCGGGTCAATGAGGATGGTGAGAAAATAAGGGATGAAAGAGAAGGAGCGAGGGCAGATAGCAGAGGGAAGTCTTGTGAAGAATGAGACTGCAGGAGGGAGAGAGAGAGAGAGAGAGAGAGGGGGGGGTAAGATGGTTGAAGCTCTCTCTAAGCCTAATGACCATCACCAGGACCTCTGACATTCCTCTGGCCCTCACCTCCACTCAGCACGGACGCTTTTCCCTCCGAGCAGAGCCGTCTCACTCCAATTATTCCGCCGTCCACCTGCACGACTCATCTGCTTGTCTCTCTCCTTCATCTCTCTATTCTCAGGTCCCACCCTCCTGTCCTTTACTCCCTCCTTCTCTCCGCTGCCCTTTCAATACCTCCTTAGGACACATGCACAGTCTCCCCATTCTTGTAGATTACTTCTGAATTTTAAAAAGGTCTCGTGTGTTGTTTTGTGTCTCTGTGCATAGTAATTAAAAAAGAGGCGCTATTTAATGCATTCTATCTTTTGCCATTTTAGATTTGTTTGTTTTTAGGAACACGTTTAAAATGCTTCAAAGCAGCAGGCAGGAGACTAACACCATTTTTGGATGGGGCAGAATAAATACCAAGGATTATTATTGCCTATCATTATGATGGACTCTTCCTCCTTACCTATCACGGTTAATGTTTCACTATCTTACTGATTATAAAAGGTTTATTTATTATTAGCATTATTCATACCAGAGTCTCTGTGCCGGGGAAATGAAATAAAGTCGGAGCAGAAAGAAGCGCGGTGTGTTTAGTGAGAATCATCCACTCACCCAGTGAAGCCGCGGTTCATTACAACGAGAAGGCTTGAATTCAAATAACAAGCCTGGAAAATAACAACGGGGAAAAGGCAACGGAGCGGCATGGGAGTTTAGAGTGATCCAGCAATTTGGTATTACACATCGATACAATTGCGTGTGTCACAGTGTATATATTGAAATAATTGTCAAGACTTAAGCAACAAAGGCAGAGACAGAGACTCTCCCTGACTAGCCTGACATCTTTGTGATGCAGACTTTCTCTTATAACCCTGACGTTATGTCCCAGCGGAGTCCCAGAAGGCATTATTAATAAATGTTCACAGACGGTTGTGATGCCATTATGTGTCAAATTGGTGGACTGTCCCTTTTCAGGAGATTACAGGACTAATGATGTATTCTTGAGCGCAGCCTCCTCGCAGACATCCTTCTTTAATCACAGCTTGATGAGACGCAATTGGCTTCACAGACTCAACTTTTCCATCATCTGCCAGCTTCTTAAGTTTTAGACTTTGAACAGATTGTGTTGCTGCATGGACATAAATAATGGATGTTTGAAAAAGTCATTACGGCACTCTGGAATGCCAAGCAGGTTACTGAATGTACACAGCCGAGTCACTGCGCTCTGGCACCACACAAGGCCGATGGCTTAGCTGAGGTTTTAATGGCTCACACATTTAAAACATTATTTTGCTTTTGTTTTACGGTCAAATGAGTCTGATTTGGGTAAATTGTGAAAGTTCAGAGTAAATATTCATATTCAAAATGCAATAGACGGGAGTCAATGGCAGCAAACACATTGCCAAGTAAATGTAGAGGAGTAATGTTTACCTGAGGAGAGAATGAAGTCCCTCTCCCTCTGTGGATGTTGAATTCCAGCCTCTCAGTGCTTCATAGACGCAGCTGAGCCTGAGCTACACACTAATGTCACGCCGGCACAGGTCACTCCTGGGTCTTTGACAATAGGCGCAGTTTTTACTGGTTCAGCATCCTGTGGAGGTCTGATGGGGGTCGGACAGACCTCCACAGAAATATATGGTAGCATGGCTGTTGTATAATAAAAGAAGACAAGTAAAGGGGGCCGGTGCTTAGCACAAGAGTGCATGAACTCAATTGCATCAGCACTTGGACTGCAAGGTCTAAACGATTTAGAACATAGAGTTAAAATAAATTAATAAGGATTTTGACTCATAAGTTGACCAAATCCATAAACCATTTTTTTTCTTACTGATTATATTACTCTCTTAGAAACCTTCCAAATTGGCAACGATTGAATGGGACAAGAAATGTTGTAAAGTCGTAATCCTGATGTATAAAGAATTTTCTTCAGAATAGTAATCACAGAACAATGTCTCTCTGATTGACTTCAATATCTCTGTTATTTTTTAATTCTATTATCAAATTAGTTCTGCCTCATTCTCTCCCGTTGTTCGGTCCTCTTTGTCTCTTAACGATCACATTTTTTCACCTTTCTCTTCGTTATTTCCATTTCCCCTGACTCCACCCGAGCATCTACCTTCTCTCTGGTCCTTTCATTGACTTCTGTCAGTGAGACTCAATTAAAGCAAAGGGCTAAAAAAAAAAAAGATTAACAACACACACACTTTTACCCACAATGCCCAGGGGACTCAATTTGTCTGGAGGAATACGCTGCTTAAAAAAAAAACTGTGATTGACACCTCTAACCTTCATTGGGATGTAATCTTCATCTTTAGCACTCAGATATCTAATTAATTAGGAGGAATCTCATTTCCTCACTAATGCAACCGGACAGAGGCATGATAGAAGAGGGAGAGAGGGGGAGGAGGAGGAGGAGGAGGAGGAATGACTCAGACCGAAGGGGAAAGGAAGGGGAAGCATATTTAATCAATGCCTGTGAACGGTGTCCACCTTGTTCATTTTAGAGAAGAACAAGAGCGCGTGAGGTGGCTGGGTTCAGACCGGCTGCACGGTATTGATCAGGGCTGCCAGGACTCTGGCTACTGGCCCCCACATCAGGAGACACTGCACTGACACTCTTTATAATGGGACCTCTTGGTCATGGGATCGAGTCTTTTACTGGACTCATTTACTACTAACTCACACTTCTCCATCGTCTCCATGTGTTAATAGAGTCCTCATCTCAATCAATAATTCTTTTTCGATATTGAGGGCGCTGGAGATCAACAAAACACACACACACACACACACACACACACACACACACACACACACACACACACACACACACACACACTACAGCCTACTATAACTTCACAGCATCAGCCACTTCACACAGGAAGCATCAAGGTATAAATGAAATATTTTGTATCGACTTTTTCTGAAGGATAGAGAGACACCTATGAATATATTTCACAGTACTTGTAGTCCACACTGGTTGTAGTTCATTATACAGCCATGATGTAGTTCATTTGAATACTGAAGGTCTCAGTGCTCTCGGCTCTTGAAGGTAGACACGGCTATACCTTTCTGAAGCTTGTGAATACAGATATGGTTGAACAGACGGCTGGGCGGTGAATCCAAAGGGCCTCGGATACTTTGTTGTTGAGATGAATAAAAATCCCTTCGGTGTACTGAGAATGATTTTCTATTCTGAGACAGCCTCTTCCCCACGAACTTCTCGAGTCTCACTCCTCCAGGAAGGAGGCTGCATCTCTTAGCAGATATCACGCAGGCCCTTCTCTCTCTCTCTCTCTCTGTCTGTCTCTCTCTCTCTGATCATTCACCTCGTCCCACCGACTAGCCACGCCTCTTTTCTCTTTTTCTGAGCCTCCCGAACTCCGTCCACACTCTCACCACGCAGCTCATCTACTCGCACCTTTCCAATCTCAGCTCATAACAGGCGGATGAAAAGGAAGTTTATAAACTGAAGTGCACATCAGATCTGCGGTAATGAAATCTTATCAATGTGTTTCCCCGCGCTGTATGATTTGCATATAAATGACATAATATAATAACTCTCTCAGGCCCGCTACCTGGGAGGAGTAAATATCTCTCTGTCGGCTTTGTCTCGTTGCCGAGACGCCAGGAAACGAGACACTAATTGAAGAGAGGAAAGCATCTTTATGTGACGACTGACATTCAATTATGTTTGGGGGATCAGATTAGGTGGTGGCCCCAGAAATGTTTGAAAACAACATTTTGCAGAGCGCCAACTCTGCAGGCAGCCGAGGATGTCATTTGAATGGCTGTTTGATGGCCGTGCTGAATGCCGCTGCTCTGAATGGAATCACGATGCTATGACCTGCGAGTAATTGGATGTCCAAAGTGAAGTGTTGACAGAACGGGAGGCGAGGCTGGCGGACAAACAAAAAGAAAGAAAAAAAAGAAAAAGCGGCGACGGGGAGACAAAGAGAGAAAATAAAACAAAATGAAAATCAGTGAGACAATGCAAGGATCAGGCACATTGAGAGGTGAAGGAAAAAAAGGAAGACAAGAAAGTAAAATAAAGGGGGGGGGGGACATTAATGAAAGCAGAGAACGTGAATGTGGCTGTCAGTCACCGTGGAGCCACTCTGGCCCCCGAGCCAAACGAGCTGCCGACGTCTCCCCGGACCGACGCCGGGTCACGATACTGACATCCAGCATCACAAACTGAGCACAGATCATCGAGTGCCTCCATCCATCTGCCTGTCAATCTGTATTTGGAGGCGTTCATCATCACAGGGCCGGTGATGTAAAGTAAACGCATTTAAAACTGCAGGTAGGTCCTCCACACGCTGCTGACGGATGATGCGCGTGCCTCGGGTTATTTCATACGTCTACAGTAAAAACAGGCTGCGTGTTTTCAGCCGGCTCGGAGCGTACGATATCACTTTTGACAAAATGTCCTGTTCAGGTGCAATTTATGTGTTTCGGCATAGAATGATTGTTAAGCGCCGCAGTACAATCTGAATGTCACCTTCAGGTAAAAGAACACGGCCTGTTTTATTGTACTGGTTGTTCAGATGTGTGTTCAGTCTGACAGATTCAAAATGGATTTAACAAGCATCTCAACAGATGGAAGGGAATAAAAATAAAAAAAGCTGAACCTCCAGGAGAAGAAACACACAGGTTTACCCCCCCCCCCCTACACACACACACACATTTTATCTCCATGTAATCACCCTTGTATAACACGGAAGGGGACAGAGGGGTCGGCCGACTGCATCGATTGGCTATCCTTAGCAGCGCCTGCTCCCAGATTGGCCAAAGAGCATGAGAGAGTCAGAAAGCCGCGCTGCCATTAGCCGGCTGTCCTCTCTGGTTACGGCCCGCCGGCACACACACAGCCCCGAGACGGGAACCGATCACACAGACCGGTGTGTGTGTGTGTGTGTGTGTGTGTGTGTGTGTGTGTGTGTGTGTGTGTGGATGTGTTTGCGCGTGGTGTCGGCAGATGTCTGTGTTCATGACTAGAAAATGTGATTACTCTCTCACTGTAGTAGCTTTAAATATATTCTGCATGAAGTTCAAGCCAATAACCTCGGCGCTCCACTTTGATTTCTCTCACTTAGTGTTTGCTATTACCTCAGAACACCCGATCCTCTCCTCCATGCTTCCCACATCTATTCGCATGTGTCTCTCCGTGTGCTGGTAAATTGGTATTCACCATGTCATCAGGGCAGCATAAATCAGAATATATCAGAATATATAAATGATTGTACACATTTTCTTTTAAGTTTCATGTGTATGAGTCACGTGACGAGACCAGAGCGCATTCAGAGGAGCTGTGTTGCAGCGCGCTCGTCTTCCCAGCTCTCCTCTTCTGATTCACATCGCCGATCCCCCCGTTCACACGCCTCTGAGAGGATGTAATGCAGTCGGGCTGCGTGAATGTGCAAGAAAGGAGGTGGAGGGAACTACGACTCGACTGATAATTCAGCCGGCTGAGTTGTTGGGATTAGTTTTTTCTGTATCGCTCACAAAAAGAGATTTGAGGGGGGATAACCACAATGCATGGCCCTTAATCTCCTCTCCAGCTCTCTTCAAGTAGAGCGAGAGAGAGAGAGAGGAAGAGAGATAGAGCGAGTGCAGGAGAACCTGAATCATTGATCCTTTAGATTTGTGCAAATTCAACTGCATGACCCCGACCGTGGCTCTGAAATGTCAGGAGCCTAACTTTGCTGTGCATTGACGAATCGGGGAGGGGGGGATCGTTAAAAAGGGTTCGAACTGCCTCCTAATTATGCGGGGCGATGTCTTCTATGATGGAAGAGACTGAAGACATCGTTCCTCCAAACTCAAATTAACAGATTTGTTAAAGTAAGCTTGAACAAACCGATTTCCCTCTAATCCTTCAGAGAGGACATAACACCTCACACTTGCCTCGGCACAGGGGCGAGAGACTCCAACCACGATACCGATCACAAGTCTATCGGCAAATTTTAAATCTGAGAGAAAGTCAGGGGGCTTTGAAGAGCGATGGCTACGGGAGGTTGAGAGGCGGTCCAAATGCTCCCCATCCCGGATCTGGCACCAGTGAGTGTCGTACAGACGTGTGTTTTCATGTGTTAGCTACACGGCGCAGCCTCAGCAGCAGACATGTCAGATGTTCGAAAATAAATAAGGTGAAGTTGGACATTTTTGTGTTCGGTAGATTGATTTCTTTGAACAGCGTTTGTGTGATCAGGACAGCAGGAAGTCTCTACAGCTTCCGCCGGAAACTGAAAACGCACCTTTTCCGACTATATCTGGATTAAAACACAGATTTGCACTTCAGTGGAACTTAAATAGCTCTTATTGTGGTACTTTTGTAGTTTGACTATGTTGAGGAAATGTTACTTTCTGTATTCTTGTTGTTCTTAGTCTGGATAAAAGCGTCTGCTAAATGACATGTAATGTAATGTGATAAGGAGATATTTTATGTGTATTCAGTGAAAGATTTAAACTTTGTCGGTTGGCCTCCTCATCAGGATGACATGTCAACAATGACGTTGTGCGCCACAATGCTGTCAGACCGTGAGGGGAGACGTGCCCAAAGTAAAGTGGGGAGAGAAACACAGAGTGGGTTTTAAAGGGAAAACACCAGAGGTGAATTCAAACTCATTTCAATGTGACAAAATTGATTTTACAATTTTATCCGGATTACTTTCCGCTTCACCGGCTGGGTGAAATGTGTCTGTCCAAATGCACTCAGAGCTCCACCTAAATTATGTGGAATTTGGACGACGGAGGGGCAAAGTTTTGTCATCTCTAGCTTTTTGTTTCTTCGTCTTTGCGTCAGTCTGTCTCTGTCTGTCAAACACTGCACACACACATGCTGGACATGCCGTCTCCCAAAAAATATATATACTGCGTGACAGGTGGAATGGATATGCGACCTGTCAGAGCCATATTTATGACAATGTGCTGAAGTGGCTGGGCTTAAATCTCCCCAGACCTATCCGGGGACACTTCAGAACTTGTGCCTTCTGCACTTCCATCTGGCTCTGCTGAGAGAACAAGTATGACTTTTTTCTCTCTCTCTCTTTTTTTTTTTAAAGAGATGCTGCAATGCGGCTGGACTATACTGCTAAACTCCCAGAGGACGAATCCAGCACACTAATAAATGATGGCGGTTTGAGGCGGGACAGGTACTTGTAGATACAACACAAAGACAACATGGCGCTTCAGGCTCGTGCAGCTGTGCGGTGGCCATATCCATCATGGGCGCTGACACCACTCATACTTCAGGGAGGTCTGTGTCACACTGTGAAGCTCCATGAAGATAAACTGGAACGTCCTCAGCCAATCAAGTTTTTATTGTAAAGCTTGTATAACCTTGTTATTTGGGCAGATATAATACATTTAAAGACTCATAATGGACTGTTTAAAAGCAATAGGGTGAAAATAAATGTTTTTCACTAAGTCTATACAACTCCACACCACAGATTTGTCATCCTCCTTCACGCAGCCACATACAGCTTTTACAGGGTTCTCACACATGTTTACCAATGGATTTCCATGACTTTTCCATGACTTTTCCATGACTTTTCCATGACTTTTCCACGACTTTAAACCAAATTTCCATGACAAAACTGAAATCTCGGTATAAACATGAACAATTTAGAAAACGTGGCGTATCGAGAGCAGACGCCGGCTTATATTTTGAGCGTCTTTCTTTAAAAAACATATTAATATATTTCAAACTTGGCGTAAATGAACACGTGATCATAACAAATTTCCATGGCTTTTTCAAAACGTTTATGATTTAAGTTTTTTCCAGGACTTTTCCAGGCCTGGAAATTACCATTTTCAAATGGACTTTTCCAGGTTTTCCATGACCGTACGAACCCTGCTTTTATTAAACATGTCATATCGGCGTATTACAGTTTGCTGCAAGGTCTCAACAACCTCAAGAAGCTCCTAACTCCAACAGGTTAAACAGGAAATAACCAAAACCTCTCCATATCTCTGCATCTAAACAGATGGAGATCTGACCGGAACAGGTGCAATCCGCTCCGTCCAGATAGCTCCCGATGGAAATCAACTGAAAATTATGTGTTGGAACAGACTCGGTGTGGCCGCCGCCTCAGGAGCTCATTAAATCAGCTGTGTGAGTGAAATAATCAAACCTGCTCCAACAAACCTGAGACTTACACTGACTTGGGTCTCAGGTCTTGTTGACATTGAAGGACTTACCGATAACTTCAGGGGTTTATCGACGATGGAACATAAAGTGATCACCGATTTATTGAGGCCACAATGTGCTGACGATGTGGCCGTGTGTGCGTATACTTTGAAGGCATTCAAATGCGTTTACCAACACCGGCCTGTAAGCGGTTGTAATAAATCTCGCCCGCCGATGGACGGAGATGTTTTTTTCTCTCCTTTGCATGGATCTTTTGAAAAATCCTTGAAATGATATCCTTCAAACGGTTCACAGAGGAGAAAGAGAAGCAGACGTCTCTTTGAAATATTCAATCTCTCAATTGCCTCAGAAAGGCCGCGCCGACAGTACTCAGTGCATTGATTACACTACATCTCATTTCACCGTACTTTTAATCAATTACACCTCTATCAAACAGCTTCCTGTTGCTCGGGGAGCGGCTCGTCAGGCCGGTTAGCCGCCGCGGTTCCAGCGGTTCCGGATGGGAGCTTTTCAGCCGGGCTTGTTGGACACCACCAGAGCCGGCGGATGAGTGTGTATCACCTCAATTAAACCGAGCGCTAAGTGTCTGACAACAGCTAATATTCCTCTTCCACCAGCGAGCCCAATCGATGTTCTGGCGTTCGTCACACCGCTGAAAAAGCAATCATCCCGTTGTCTCGCTCCGGTTAGACGGGGAAATGGAGAGACTCTCATCTGGCGTCTGCGCCCGCTCATTGGAATGCACCAGCCCCTCATCTCACAAAGGCCCACGCACATGTGGGTGGCACACACACACACACACACACACACACACACACACACACACACACACACACACACACACACACACTTTTTTCACTCGACTCACTGGCAGCGTTGATGAGATGTTGAGGGAGAGGAGATGTACCACAACAATGCCAGCGACAGGTGTGAGGCTGGTGACAATAGGGCTCCACTTGGAACAGAGTGCGACACACACACACACACACACACACACACACACACGCTGTCAAGTCGACCCACCTCTCTGTCCAGTAGCTTGTGGGAGATGACGGTGACTATGTCTCCTCTCTCTTCGTCGATGTAGAACATGTGCGGAGACGGCTTGTCGGGCGACTGCCTGACGATGGTGTAGCGCAGCGCCGCGTTATCCGTGCCGGGGTCGTCTGCGTCCAGCGCCGTCATTGTCATCACCGTGGTACCTGGAGGAGAGGGCGACGGGCGGGGTTCAGTCTCCAACAAACTTTTCATTTGAAACGTGTGAGGGAGGTGTGAATGCAGCAGAAGATGCAGCAGGATTTGCTAATTTTCAATTTCTAGCTTTACATTCCTAAACTTTATGGATCCATGTTTTAAAGCAACACTATGTAACAATTGTACCTTAAAATAACAGCTTGAAAAAAAAAATGTTGCCGCTACAATGACTTGTAATATGTTGATTTGCGCCTCGGCCACTGCCATCGGGGTCTGTGGGGAGAAAACTTCACTAAGTAACATTTTGTAGCGCCCGGTCCTTGGACCTGCTTTCTGTCATGATGACCAGCGTCACATAGTCCAGTCCACCTCACAGGGGACTTTTTATTGTCTCCGCTACGCGACGTAGAGACAGAGAGACATGCTGCTGTGGAGACGACCAATAACAGACCTTTAGTTTAAAGAACAAAGACGTCTTTAAGAAAGGGACCTGACATTACTGCTGCTGTCATCTGGAGGAGAGAGAAAGTTACAGGGGGCGGAGGAGATTATTATTTAACTCAAACTCAAAAGAGCCATATGCGTCACCAGAAGAGCCGTATATGGCTCAGAGCCAGAGGTTCAGACACCTGATCTAGCGTAACTGGGTATTTACCACACTGAAGTACACGTTAAATACCTGAAGGGGGCGCTACAAGGGAAAAACTACATAGTGGGGCTTTAAGCAAGAAAATAAATTTGACTGGAACTGGTGTTGATTTAACGCCGTTCAGCCAATAACAGTTAAGCAGAATTGTTTTTGGACATCTCCTTCTCTAAATGTGTATTATGATATGCATTGTGTTTAGGGATCTAGAACGAGAGCAATCAGAGCAGCAGGTGTTTGACAAGAGCAATTTCAAACTAAAAAGTTAGCCTTTCCCAATTACGTGTTTTCTCCCCGGTGCCAGCTTGAACAGCGCGGAGCATTTCATTTGGTAACGGGAACAAAAATGGAAAACTGGATCGCTGCAGCTGAGCTGAAAGAGGAGGCAATCCTTGACACACCCTCGACCCTCAATCTGTCCCTCCTGTCAGTGGAGAGACTCACAGAGTCAGCGGGACGCACTCAATCCACGCATACGGACATGTGCACATACACACACACACACACACACACACACACACACACACACACACATGAGGTCTGAGTTTAATTTAATTTCTCCACGACGGGCACAAGGGGCATCTCCATTGTCAGATGATTCTCAGTGAGCCGGCTCTGATGAGTGTGTGTGTGTGTGTGTGTGTGTGTGTGTGTGTGTGTGTGTGGGTGTGTTTGTGTGTAAATTGAAATAATTTCCCTAAAAAGTGAGTTGATGTTTTTTAGTTTTTTAACTAGAAAACAAAGTCAGTAGATTTAGTTGTAATTCTAAATTGACATAACTAATCAATATGCAAGAGTCCTCTTTCAGTTATATTATATATTATGTAATATTTAGATTGTGCATTTGGTTTATTAAAGTCCTGCCTGTGTTAACTTATATTATATATAAAGCCCACTACAGTTTGATGTTTTCTAACAACAAAGTTCCTCGACCCACATAGTTAATGAAACATCCTCCTAAGCACCAAATAACAGCGCCGCGCGGCACGGCTCATAAACATCCATCTCTTTTCATGCTTCTCCTTAATACCCGACGGTGCTTTGCCACAGTGCATTAGCCAAACTATTCAAATAAGACACAAAAAGGGCAACTGGAAAATATGCAAAGTCTACATGAAATAATAATGGCGTACTTCCAAACGTTTTGAGTCCAGTTGAAGGTAATGAGGGGCAGAGAGGTGTGGGCTTTATCCCCTTAGCATTTGCACTTCAAGGTGAACCACTAATGGTTAAGTAAACCAGTAATCCTTCCTCTGCAGAATAATTACACAGTCCCATCTCCTCCATTACCTATCCTCTGTTCCACTTCACACCTCGGAGGCCACACTGTCAGACATGACTCGGTGAGCCTGCGCACAAACACACAGCGACGTGCACACGGACACACCGACCGCCAGCAATTAGTGTTAAGAAATGATGACTAAATTGGTTATCTTGAACAGATCTCAGTGAATTATGCTCTCATTCCGCCTGCTAGCCAAGGTCTCTTGAATGCAACGCAATCACATCACGATGTGATATTGAGTGGCCCTCTCCATCCTCCCTGTCTTCATCAGATACCATAACTCCACTCACAAATGAGTATCATGTAACCAATAAGCAACGAGTCGGTCCGGAATACAACACAGCATCGGCATTAATCAACTTACACGATAAACATCCCGCATGCTGTAATGGGACAAAGGGGCCGAAGTGTGTTGTGTTTAATCACAACGTGACATCGTGCAGGTGGCCTATCAGCTGCAGCCCATCAGCTGCAGCCGATAGGCGGGAGGCGAGGCCGAGTCCATCCGAGCCGCATCGGACGGTCACACGGAGGATCGGGTGTCCGGTGTTCTGTCATTTCATGCGACTTGTCGAGAACCGATACCTTGTGGTATTGCGCATGCGCCGAGTCGATTCTCCGAGTTTTTTTGACACGCCCATAATGTTTTGCCACCCTGTCGATGCACGTCTGATAACGGGGAGTGACATCCTCAAAATCCTGATTACATTTGGCTTAATTAAAAGTACATTCAGCATGTATATTGTAAAGGTAGTAATAATATGTAGTAATAACATGTAGATTAATGAGTGATAAGCAGTTGCTATTTCTTTTGTTTCAACAAATTATTGTAAACATGAGTTTGTTCACATTATCATAATAAAGCACTGGTTTATTATTAGGGTATTTAGTGTTGAAGATAAACACTTTAACAGTGAAAAGTGAAACATTGAACTTTGAAAGAAAAGCATATTGTGATAGTACAATAACATCCTATCAGATGAATGAAAAAATGACAGAACACCGGTACCTCGCCATGACGAGGACCCGTCGGCCGCGCTGCAGGATGACACCAGCGCAGACCGGAGGAGGAGAAACGCGACGCAATCACGATGGAGACGGCGGCGCCGGTCTGCAAACACGCCGTCTGTCAAGTCTCCGCGTGACGTGTCGTACGAGGGCGCCGCTCCATCGCCGACGAGAGAAACGGAGAGCAGGACGGCGAGGTACGCCGTCAATGGAAGCGCACGGATACACATGTTGTGGATTGATTTTGTCACGCTGGTGAGACACGGCGCCTCCAGCTAACTCTTATATCTTTCTCAATCACCAGGGGAAATCAATAGGGGTGGAGGGGGGGGGGAGAGAGAGATCTGTGGGAGCCATCAGAAGAGCCCAGATGAAGTGAGAGGGTCGTTGATTCTCTTTTATTAAATAAGGCTAAGTGTGATGCTCAAACATGTTTAAGTCTACACACACACACACACACACACACACACACACACACACACACACACCACACACACACTGCCTATGTGTCAGATATCTACATGAGTGTGAGTGATTGTAAATGTTTTTAATTATTCAAAATGTACGCTGGACGTTCAGAAAGCTGGAATGTGATTTCTTTTAATCAGACTCCAACGACAGAGAGAGAGAGAGAGGGAGAGAGAGGGAGCTGACCCACTCTCCTCTCTGCAGGTGCTTGAGATCAAAGGGAGATCTAAATATAATCTAACGTAGCGGAACGCAGCGGGAGACCGAGACCGTTGGATTCTATACAAGTAGAACATGATTTCTCTGTACTTTGTCGGGTCCTTCACACTCTCTCACATTATATCCATCCACATGCTGTGTCACACCGAGCTTCTAAATAATGAAATTACATATTCGAGGCCAATGGCAACGAGAAAAAGCGTGTCTTGGCACAGCGAGTCGGGAACACAGCGGATGAGCTTGATGTGCATGAAAACAGGTGAAAAGATGTAAAGAACGAGGGAGAAATGTACTCAATGCGGACATCGAACTCTCGGTGTTGCTGTGGTGTCGAATGGAATGAAGAGAAAGGGAGAAATGATAAAGTGCAACATACTGATAGCATCCTCGGTTCCCACCTGATCTGCCAACATCCAAACAGGAAGTTGCTGCCGAGGTAAAGCGTGACATTGCCGGGCGGCGCCACTGTCTGCAACGAAGAGTCGAGGACATTTGAATTTGTGATGTCAATAAAATCTGCTCCAACCAGACTTGATGGGTCCTGTTGGAACGTATTAGCTGCGTCATTATTATTGATAAATAAGTATTTATTTTTACTTTATAGCTTTGATTTGTGTTTAGTATTGAATCCAAATGACACTGAGAAGCATCAACTCTAAAAGCACATTTCCTGGGGCTTTATAATATGTATGAAAGTCATTTCAATGAAGCTCTCAGTCTGGCAGCGCATTCAGACGAGCAATGTTTTATTTTTCACATGATTCACCCTCGCTTCTCCCCTCAGTTTTCTGCTTCTGCTTCTATTAAGGGGCGTAATAGTTATACCGGTCGCCTTATGCAGAGGTTCTCAACATTGGGGTCGCAGCCCTGGGTCGCATGATAAATCCGAGGAGGTCATGAGATGATTAACACAATAGGAAATTGGAAATAAGATAATATTTCTGGAACAGAAATCCTTTTTGTGAGGTACTTTGAAGGGAGGAGGAGGGGTTAGCCGTAGCATCCAGCCAAACCCCGGTGTGGTCAGCAGCGGCACCGCGTCTCTTACGCTGCAGCAGAACGGTTTCTGATCCTGCGGGAAATCAGGAAGATCCCCCGGGATCGAACCCCCGGTGCTGGGTTTTAAAATTGCTAAATTTGCGTTAATAACGCTCCACTCACTGAAGGTCGCTCTTCCAAGGCTGCCCTCCCACACACAACATCTGAGACATTTACATGCTTCTGCTACTTTGGATTTAATCCAATAAAACCACCAAAACGTCCCCCGGTTACCGGCAGAGTTAACGCAAAATAGGCCGAGGGCGAGATTATTTTTCCGTGCTCTCCAATTTTTACCACATCGATAGAATTCTGTGTAAAAGAGAATAACTACACGATGTTTGCATAAGAAGCTCCCATGTACCTTTCATCACAATGCGTCGTCGAGGAAACGACCCTTTAAGAGTAGCAGCGAGAGGCCGAATGGGCAGAATGAGATTCTCATTCTTTGCATTTCCATCCATTTCCACGTCTGAAATGAGTCACCTCGCCTGCTGCAGCATGGAGCAGCAGCCGCTCTCTGTGTGACGGCTGCTTTGTGCTCGGCCCGGCCGCCTCTCGTCACCGCTGCACCGCTCCTCACCGTTTTTAATCCCAATTGTTAGTTTGCTTCCGTGTCTTTTGTTAAACCTGTCATTTTAAAAACATGACTCTAAAGTCCTTATTCCCTCGTGATACGGTCACGTCGCGCTTGCATCCGCAGGGGCCGTTGTGTGTGATCTGTCCTCTTTCATTTCTCCCTTTCTTCTTCTTCTTTTAAAATATATATTTGACTTGTATGCCGGGTCACACCAGAGTACACAGTGCCTGTGTGATCGGCTGCTATATTATTAGTACGCCACTCTCACATCTCCCATTAAACTGATTTGTGTTGCCAACATCTCTAGAGGCTAATGGCAACTGAGTTTACTGCACGTACAAAAATAAGGTATACCAAATGCATGCCATTTGTATATGGGCATTGGAGACTTTATATATAAAGATAAGAACATAATAGCCTGTTCATCAATAAGACGTGTTAGTATAACCCTATGGTAGGACTTCAGTTAAACGGTATCAAGGTTCAAGGTTCAAGGTTTTTTATTTGCCATCTGTGCCTAGACCGGCAGTCCAGACACATCGGAATTATTTTTGCAGGGCTCTCCGAGTCACAGAGATACAAAACAAACACACTATAATAATAATAATAATAATAATAATAATAACAGTAGTAGTAATAGAAGTGTAAAAATGTGGGTACATAGTCAATCTAATAGCTAGTCTGTGGCCTTATTGATGTTATACCCTGACATTTATCCTACTTCCATCTACAGATGTGCCCTTCCAGCATTATTATAGTGTATTTCCTTTGTATTTTTTTAAAAGCATGCCCTTATTTCAGGCGTCTCAGCCACGCTGACTTGTGATCCAGAACCCCATGAAGCTGGACTTGCAGCTTCAACAACACAACACATTACTGGGAGAATTGTTTCATGCCAACACAACTGCTCAGATCAAATGAAAAGTATACAATTATGCAAATAGTCCGTCTTTGAGAGCTTTTCCAGTGCATTCAGGTTTATTTCCGTCAGAGCGTGTACACTTTCTCATTATGTGCCCGGATCAATCTGCCTCTTGATTCTTATTGTGAAATTTCTCATATGCAACACAAACAAGAATCAATGTTTACACCTCCGGGTGAAGCAACCGTTGTTTTTCAATAAAGTTTAAACATTCAGCTAGTTGTCTCGAAATAAATGCATTCAGACGCAACAGCGTGAATGGCTGAAGCTGAGAATGTGCAGTTTCCCAGTGCCGTGAGCTGGACCAGTGGCCAGAGATACAGGATAAACTAGTCATGCTTGAGTCCACAAAGGAATCAGAGTAAAATACCAGCAATCAGCATCTTATGAGAGAAAAACTAAGAATTGAAGTTCAATTTGACATCCATGACATCCTTAGACTATATGATGAATAGATGAATACATACAGTGCTCACGAGAATATAAATAACTGGCTAATGAGAATATAAATAACGCAAACCCTAATGAACAGAAGAACCTTCAAAACAACAACTCTTCCATCTAAACAATGGCAATTACAGCTGGGTAATGAAATCACATCTTAACATGATAATTGAAAAAGTAATTGCATTGTATTAAGTCGTCAGAGGGGGGGAGGGGGTGGGGGGGGCTGGGAGTGGATCGCTCATAAGGAAAGAGTCAGAATAACTTTGACATTGCAGATGCGTATTCATGTTTTTAAAAGGAGCAACCGCTCACAATGTTAATATAAATTCACTGGGTCATACATGGGACGGAGCAGTTGTTTAAATTAAAGTACAAAAAAGCCATTGTTGTTTTCACAATAGTCCAACCTGGTTAAACTATAACAGCAGGCCTCTATATGTATTAGCTTTTCTTCCAAATGATTTACCAGAAGGGACATTTTAAACTGTTAAAATCCAATCAAATAACAACCCAATCAAAGTAACACTGGCTCAAACTCCTGTCTGTGGTTTTTCAACCATATGTTGTTGAAACTCTTCAGTAGAGGAAAGGTTTAATCAGTATAATACATGTTGACTATGTGCCTTTTGGTTTCTTCATCAATCTAATCATACAGGGCCGGTGATCATTAAAAACTTGTAATCCAGATCAGAATGATCGGGATGAACAAATCTCCGGTCCTCCGCCACGGATCAACCTGATCTATCCTGGTATTTCAAATCTTTGCCGGATTGGATCAGAGTGATCCTGATACCGGCAGATGATCGGGAAGTCCAATTCCCGATCCCGCCCCCTGGATCTCAGACGGGTAACAGGAAATGGAGCAGCATTTTACCGAAGAAGCTGGCACAACGATTTTCTGTAAATCGAAGGGTAATCTTGGTCAGTGTCAGAGTGATGCGTCTTAAAATAGATGAAAGGCAATCATTATATTGAGTGAACCAATTACGTAAATGCACAAAGTTGAAAGAAGAGGTCGGCGAAGTCAAATAAAGCGACTTCAGTGTTCTACTCTGTCTATAATGTTTTTTTTTTTATATTTCTCCTGTTGATTTTGTATATTATATGTAAATGTGTACGACAAGAGCAACATGTACAATCCCATGTATGTGTAAAGACACGCGACCAATAAAGTTGATTCTGATGCTTTTAGTGGCAATTTAGTGCAAAACATCCCCCTGAGCGACAGATGGGGACCGCTGTGCAGAAACACAGAGAACATGCAAACCCCAACAACACAGCCATCATGCTGCTTTAAATAACAAGAATATAAAAATATGATATTACACCATTCAGAACAATTACATAAGATAGTAAGCTTGTCTGTGTTTGAAAAATCCAAAATAAAATGTTTTTATCTCACGCACAACTATTGCTGGGATTTTGATACGTTTTTTCCCTCCTCCTGTATTTACATATCTCTGCATGTCCCCACTGGCATAATGAATGCTACAAGTCCCACTGTGGAGCCAAATGTCAGGCCCCAAGGCTGGCAGGCGGTCCACGGAGCATAATGACCGGCTGAACCTCCTCCTCTGGTGACCCGGGCAGAATCCAGAGGACGGGAGAGGAGAGAAAAGTCAGGAAGACATGAGAAGATAACGGCCGGCATAACTCAGCATAGAAATGGGGAGGCAGAAGAGGCGGAAGAGGCAGCCCCGTCTCCTTGAAACCATCTTCACATACAACAATGCTGCAATGAGAACAACATTTAGAGGGACGCATATTGTCGTGGAATGCATCTGCTGCTGATGTCCGCTTGTCACAATAACAACATTATAACTTCCATACGACACCTGCCATAAATATCATGATACCCGATCCCATGATACCAGAATACCACAAATACGAGCACAGTCCACAATCCACAAGCTCAAACATACACTGCTATATTTATCTATAATAGTAATAACAAACACTTCTGTATGTTTTTTACCAGCTTGTTCCTGCCCAGCTTTTTGAACACTTAAAAAAAGGCATTACTATCAGTATTAGCCTACAGCAAGATATGAATGAAAACTACATGGTGCATCATAGCATTGATTATACACGGCTATGTAGGACCAGAGCTACAGTTTCATAAGTATGAGCCGTTCTAGAGTTACATAAGTGTACAGATGTGTGTTGAACTTTAGTTGAATGAAACAACCTGACATTACTTCTGTTGTAATCTGGCGCTATAGAGAACATTTCTGTGGGGCGGACCCCCCCCCTGTTCTCATGGTATGGGAAACACGAGTAATTCCCACCGCTCCTGAAGGCGGCGGCCCTCACTGTCGACTTTTCTCCTTTCTTTTTTGCCGTCGCCATGGCAAATAGGTTTCGAGAAGGGTTCACGCCACGGATGCAGAGCCAGATACATTAGAAAGGAGGAATTACGTCTTTCAAGTTATTATGATTTATTTATTCTGACAGACCTGGCGGGCCAGAAATAACACATTATATGACCGATGTTGCGGGCCGTATGAAATCTGACCGCGGGCCGGGCTTTGGACATGCCTGGTTTAAGGTGAAACCCCCCTGGTCTGTGAAACATGTTTTGCAGACGGGTCTATGTATGTCAGTGGGCTCTCCTTCACCATCGCTATGTCAGTGGTCTTATTTTAATAGAATACTGATTCAAAAAAATATGCAACATCGTATCTTTTTTTTACGTACGGGTACTGCTGTACCGTTTTAGTATCCCTACACCGTGCAACATTATTCTCAGGTATCACAACAGGGATTTATCAACGGAGACGGCTGAAAGAGAAATGTATAAAAGATAGAAAAGGATGTATAACAGATGTAAAAAGAAAGTGAGGAGGGCAGAGTGGAGGATCAGAGAGCGAAAAACAGCAAGCGTGTGGTTAAGGGTGAAGGCAATGTGGTATTTTAAAAAGTAGTGAAGCAGTGGACTCAGCTGTGCACAGCAGACATTCGCAGCAGTAATCAGGGAACTCAATAACAACCCAGGGTGTATTGATTAAGGAAAAACTGCAGCGGCCACACGGCATGATGCCATCATTAAAAAAAATCTAATTACCCCGTGGCTGTGATGCCACCAGACATGTCCAAAGTGTGTTCACGCTTTCAATGTTGTGCCAAAGCAAAAAAACAAGTAATTAATCCGAGGGAGCTGGGAAGTGACAGAATATTGCATTCGCTTTCTTAAGCGTAATTAATCATCTGGCCGCGGGCACAATTAGACAGCCCGATGGTGTCTGAGCGCCTCTCATGCAGCAGAAGCTCCTCAGAGGATTGTGGGACGGGTCCACAGAGACTGGCGGAGGCTCTGGAGGAGCAGCGGGTCTCCACTCGGACAGACAGCCTCTCCATTGCCGGGAGGTGGGTAGTAGGAGCTGGAAATAGAGTGGGCGGTCATATCAAATCGAAAAGATTTAATATTCATCCATCCCATTATCCAAATCGCTTATACTTATTTAGGGTCGCGGGGCGCTGGAGCCGAGTCCATCTCTATTTTAAAATATTTTTTATATACCATTCATTTGCAGTCATTTCCTTCTCATGTTCCCTTTCCTATACGTGCGTATCCAACCTGTGCCGGCCGAGCATTCACAGCTGCTGAGCTGACAGAGTAAACGTATTTGCTGTGTCCCATCTACCTCTGTCTGTCTGGCTTTAAGGGGTTAGTTTCTGAGACAAGGTTTAAACGTAAGGATAGACTTTCATCTTAACTACACTTTGGAATATAGACTGAAGGCTCAAGGCAACTAATTAAAATGCAAGAGCCGGGGGAGCTGTTTGAATGAAAGATCGCAACCTCTCACACATGATTTAATGCAGGAAGTACGCCCACTATTAAGAAACAGACTACATTAAAGAGCCAGTCCAGACTTCAATGTGGGAGATACCTTCATACAAAGCCGTACATTTCTATTCATCAGCTTATCTAATTACCAGGAATTAATTGGACTATTTGTTCATCAGTTAGAATATCTTTTAATGAAACAAAATACATATAAAAGGGGTGGAAAATAAAGAAAAAGCCTGAATAAATAAATGAGGAAACACAGTTGCTTCTATACAGGGCATGAGTGGTCACTGAGAGTACTTGAATACTCAAATGTAGACCCAACTTAACACGAGCATGCAATTGTGGGAGGACCTGTAAGAACTTGTTCTCCAACACAATCACCCACACACTATTTTAAGAACAGTGCTCTCCAGCAGCACTTTCAGAGACTTTGTCAAGCTGCAGCTGGAGGTGTTTCCTTCATCTGTACAGTAACCATGTTGCAATAGGCCTACTGCAAACTCTCAACATTAATGCCAGCAAGTTGTGATGAAAACATTTTTCACAAAAATAATTATTGGTAGAAGTATTGTAGAAGCCATTGCACTCATTTGTGTTAGTCTGTGCCGGATCTCATCCATGTGGGTCAATTGTTATCACATGATGCTGATATGCTTCTGACATAGATAGATAGATAGATAGATAGATAGATAGATAGATAGATAGATAGATAGATGGATACTTCATTAATCCCGAGGGAAATTAAGGGGGAAATATTTAACATGTTGTTGATATGATTTGGATGATGATGCAATGATGATGTCAGGGGGCGTTGGCTATAAGTGGATGTCACCTGATTACAGCCATGCCATGGGTATAGCATGTGTACATCTAGCACGTTTACATCTAGCATGTTTACATCTAGTATGTTTACATCTACATCTAGCATGCTTATATATACCTATATACCTATATATACCTCTTGAACATTTTACATAAGGTAATGGTTCATGACTACACATAATGCATCAAGTAGATACAATTGTGTTTTGGAAATAGGTTGAATAAAAACCACCCACCTCTTTAGTTAGTGCTGTATTATGTGTGCACTGTAAGTTGTAGTTAGTGAGGTTACATTTAAGGTGTAAGGGTATTACCATTGTAGCAATATTACTGAGAGACTGTTGAACTGACGTTACACTTGAAACGATCCTGGACAAATGCATGCGTCACACACAGAGTACTGTCGCCTACACATGTTGACTTTCAGCGGCTCTACTGTGTGCAGTGTTTATAGAAGAGCGATGATGTCTCTCACAAGCACCGTGATGCAAATGTGCATGATAAGCGCGTGTGGGTGTATCAGGTGTTATTCTTGTGAGCGCTGAGCAGCCCTCGGTCTGGAGCGAGGAGAGGACGAGAGCACTCTGCTGGCTCACAGCTTCCTGAGGGAACCTCTGCAGTACAGCCCACCCTTCCCACAGTCACACATCTGGGTCAAATCCACATGCTCACACATACATGCACATGTCCAGACAGGCGTGAATACAGATGTACAAATATACATTATGGAGTCTTAAAATGGGTCACACAGAAGCATAACAACTTTCCCTTTTCATTTGCCTCTTTGTGTCCCGCTTTGCTTCTCTCAACATCGAACCGATACAATACAGTTATTCAAGTTTTGAAGATAAAGCTGTAAAGAAGTCATATACTCATGTCAATGCACATCTTTCATGGAAATTTAGGATGAGCAATAATGTTCCATGCAGTCTGCCTCAAGGGGTGATAACCCTCCACATAATTCTCAAAATGGGCTTGTAACTCAGCTGGGAATGTGTGACTCACCAATCCATAATCTCTTAGCTCCTCCACCATTGAGGTTCCAGCTAATGACTCCACTCACTAAATCAAGACAAAAGATACTTCCCTTTTAAAAGGACACTTCAATTAATTACCCCCGGAAAATCCCTCTAATTCTGTAATTCTGTACCAGGGGCTCAGTGAATAAAACTGAAAACCTATTAGTGGGCATTCATCTGATCTCACCCAGGAAAAATAGGCAATCAGTGTGGAACAGCGAGCTACTGTACAGCAGAGGGACGCGGAGGAGAGGATGCAGAGGCCTGGACGCAGTCGTGTGGCACGTGTAAAGTTACTGTAGAGGTACAAGAGGACTCCTGGTTATTACATGTAATAACCAGGAGTTAAGGGACTTGTCCTTCCTTCTTTACACTCCAATATGCAGTGGGATTCCCGAGTGGCATGCGCTGACCATAAACCATGATTTTATTTGTTGTTTTTTACTGAGGTTTACTTGGTTTAAGACTGAGATACTGTCACTTAAATTCACTAAAAGGTTGTGAACACGAGACTTTTTAGTGTACAGATAAAATGTACACTGATTCGTCTTTTTATTGAGCAATATGTCCATTTATTTACAATCTTACTGTCATTTGATATTGTACAATGAGTAATGCTAATGCTGTCAAAGGGTCTCCAACGCTCTCCTGATGTGTGTCATGTGATCAGCGTCATCAGGTCCAATAGAACAACTATACGGTCAAGACGGGCCGGGACGGAGGCATGGACCGTATCGGTTTCCACACAAAATGTACTCCATAGCGGGATAACAATGTCTGATGAGATCGATGTGAGTCGTGCTGAGATAGTTGGAATACACCTATGACTCAGCAACTGATATGTATCGCAATAATCACTTGAATGCCATTAGCCTCAGAGATCTACGCATTTATACAAACAGATAGACTGTACTAAAGCATTCCACAGCCAGATAGTATTCATTCAGAAGAACACACACGTTCAGGTGAGAAATACCCGCAAAACAAAGCAACACAACGAGTATAGAACACTGACAAAACCAAAGTCAAATGATCAGCCTATTTTAATTACCAGTACACTTTGAAAAAGCAGACACAAGATGGACGACTTGGTGAGAGTGCGACAAAGTCACGACTTAAGTGGCTGTTTGAGCAATATTTTGTTCACTCATTGTTCTTGATTTAGCCTCCGTAGCAACACAATCAGCCACATCAAAACAATCACCACTTGATGAAGCACTTTGTATGGAGTACATCACTCAGATTCAGACTGTTCAGTGTGCTGCGTGTCCTTGGATCTATTTGTCGGCTTCATCCTTCTGAGCACTTAAAGGAGCAGTTGCATTCGCAGGCTAAACGTAACAGATTGCTCGTGCTCCACTGCTGTGTGTTTGTCCTTGACTTAGAGGGTTATGATCGCGACCATTCACAGCGCTCACTGCTGCTTGAGTACAGGGCGTTAAAGGATAGCACTCTGACAATGACTGGAGGATGATATAGCAGCCCATTACAAATAAAATGCCTTTTTAGACTCTCGTGTGAAACAGTGAGCGTGCTTTGTAGAATCTGAAACAAAAGCTGGGGACTAAATGTGTTCTTATATTTAATCTGGTGGCTAGTTGGAGCTATCAAAGGGTCTGACTTGGTGGATGTGTGTTATATAGCCATGCAGCCAGTGGGCAGCACTGCAACCTCTGTACTGTTATTTAGCCCCTATTGACTGACATCATTCATTTTATAGAACAACGCATTTAAATAAACAACAACAGACCTTATTTGTACCCAAATCTAACCAAATCCTACCAAAAAGGATGCAGGCTGCAGGATGAGTCCTTTCCTGGTTCAAGGACTCATCCTGCAGCCTTCCTCTACAGAGACAGCTGATTAATCAGTTTTATTTTGCTCCATGCTAATGTCTTAGGTAAATGCATTTATTAAAGACACTGTACATTAGCAAAAGCCATTTCAAGTAAGAGTACATCTATTGAGATATGGCGGAAAACCCCAAACCCAACACTGAAATACACACGGCTGCTGTGAAAGAATGTAGAGACGGAGTGGAAGAGAGAGGAATGTTGAAGAACGAAGAGAAATGAGGATTCCTGAGGGGGGCAACATAATTACATTCACAAAAGAGGTTACAAGGTTCAATTCAATTTGTATGAGCTTTTTGTTCTTTGGGGATATTGTTGTGAAAAGAGATGTTCAAAAAGATGACCAGAGGGCTTGAATTGCAGCAGATATCTCTCAGGCTGACCTTTAACTTGTCAAAGATGTAGCATATTGCGCTGATGGATGCTCTGATTTCTTCAAACGGAGGTATTGCTCACGGCTGTAGAGTGATGTATGATGTGCAGTGCTTTATTCATCATCGTGCATCACAGAGGAACAACATCATGAAAAAGGAGTCTTAGAAGTGAAAGCGACGCTTGAATTCATTTCCATTTTAAACAATGTGTTTAGTTCAGGGTACTCACACAACTCAAATTTCTATTACTATTAAAACCCTGACTAACTATACATTGTGTCCGTGCAGAGAAGAATAGTAGTTTAAAAGTGCTTCACGAGCTATGAGAATATACTGCTAATATTCTTCAAGATGACATAACTATTGTGATGCCACAATGAAACTACGTTTGTTAAGATGGGCTCACAGCGTCATATGAAGGGACCTGGTGGTTCATGCTGCTCTTCTCAAGAGTACAAATACACACGTTCATTGTTCGCCACATTTCTCAATCCAAAGTACATCTGCCCAGTAAATAAATAGTGGAGAATTTAAATAAATGTGTGGGTGGGGAAAATATTTAACTATGTAGCAAGACAAAAACAAAACCACCAGGATATTTTTTTCTAAGGAGCTGGACCATCAAACCGCAGCCAGAGGGCAAGTGAACATACGGCTTCCCAGTCAACTCTTGACACATTGCAGAGCTCTACAAAAAAAGTCTATGTTGCTGTGTTTTGTTTTGCTGCAGGCAGTTTATTAAAAGATCAGCCTCAACCCATTATGAGTCTATATGGAGCACCACATAAAGTAAAGGTGTTGAGGTAAGTGTAGTTGCTTGACTGAGAGGTCAAACGTGGAGTAATGCTGAATTAAACACACATGCTGCATGCTTCTTATTTATGTAATGTCCTATACTTGTATTTACTGTATATACATTTCTTTAAAGCTATTGCCAGCAACGCAAAAGCTAAATGTTTCCTATTCTCTCCTGACTTCGTATGACCGACTACTTTCTGAAACCGCTTCACTGATGCAATACCACAGGTACATGCGGGGCAGCGTAGCGCTAAATAAACTGGAATACTAGACTCGGGCTGCTCTGTTTCTCTCAGTTTCCTTCCATGTCATTTCGACCAAAAGTGATCCACAACATTGACTTTTTATGGGATAAAAAGCATAAAACTCATCTTCATGATTCTCCTTTGATGTTTCAAAGTAACTTGCATTTAAATCACTTTAAATGTGTCTACTCCACATGCTGTATACAGAATGTTGTTACTGCAGCACGAAATACATTTGATATCTTTGCTTTTGAGGAACACCTTAGGCCAGCGGTCCCCAACCTTTAGTGCAGCACCGGTTCCGTGTAAGACCATATTTCCACGGACCGGCCTTCAAGGTGTGGGGGACGATCATGACGAGATGAAATGATACGACCGGTGTTCCGGTTTACAGGCCTGTTAACTGCAGACCTTCGGCCGAATGCGTCTGTTGTTGTCGTAGTTATGGCAGCTGTTGAAAATAGCAAGAGAACATGTATTTATTCTCGGGAATGCCGAATTGTTTAATTCTGGAGTTCAATGTCAAACCTTCTCTTCGACATTCGCTGATCACTTTCCCGAGGAGAGCTACGAGGACGTGAGGGCCGACTTTCAGTTTTGTGTGTACTAACATAATAACATAAAGACAAAAATAAAGTTCATAACAAATTAAACTCAGCATTGCGCTGAATTATTCCTAGTATTTTGTGATACGTTCTTCTTCTTCAGTGTCCTTATTGGGCTGCTTTTCCCTTCCAAAGAAACTCTTGGAAAGAAGTTTGTGTCTTGACATGTTTGTGTCTTTATGTCACTGGTCATTTTTTCAAAATAAAGCATCTTTCAGACCCTGATAATGAATACAATATTTGTTTTCCTTCATTCTTTCTGTGCGGCACCATAGTTGGCGACCACTGCTATACACCCGCAGTTTTGTGTTTCACGCAAAAGTTAATCGAGACAGCCTTTATAGGAGGCGGAGGCTGTAAGATCTTCAGTAGATAGGAGCCTGTTTTGATCATACCGAATTATGTCTTAGAAATTCATCTCAGGACACCTGCTGTAGAAAAGCCAGCTAAATCCCAAAACACAATAACCTGTTGTGTGAAATGTGGAGATGCAGCTTTCCTCTTTTTCCTCTCACTTCTGATGCAAACAGAGGCAGGACCAACGTGCGGAGCGGCCAGCCGAAGCTCACGTTCACCTGCTCCCTCGCTGTGTTTGGGATCTGAACTCGGCATGGACATGTGGTTCTGCAAAGGTTCTGCGGTTCACGGTGTGCCTGCTAAACACCAGCAGGGCAGTCATCACATTATACATGTAAACACTTGAACAGACTGGAACTCATCCTTTTTCCACATTGCTAGGAGGCAAATAAAAAAAGGCAAGTGATTTAGAACTCAGCACTTCACTTTGTTTTCCCCTTGTAGTATTTAGTATTTTAATATTAGTATTTAGTATTTCAGTAATTTAGTATTAGTATTTTGTATTTTAGTATTAGTATTAGTATTTTGTATTTTAGTATTTAGTTTTGTGTTTTTATTTGTATCTTTTATTCTTATTAATGCTCGAATCTAATGTACACCCACTGCTGTGATCCTGAAATGTCCCCACTGTGGGACTAATACATGAATATCTTATCTTATGTACTCATACTTGTGAGTCTACTCCGATACAACCTCACCCTCTGCCTCTCAACAGCTGAGCCCAATAAGCTGCCCGGCTGCAACAATAATCTGAAGTTACAAACAATTGATATTCTTCATTTACCGCCATCTGCAATGTATGGCAATACCAGGCAGTCCCCAGTTTAAACATCCAGCAGCGTGAGCAGCCACTGTTTCTTGCTCCCCAAGTGCTGATTACAGTTTTTTTCAATCGCTCACAAGCGCTTATCCATACTTGAGATACTTTTTCTAAACTCTTAACACAGACTCACACCTACAAAGCACAATTGGCCAAATTGATTATTTTCTTGTCAAAGGCACATTTTTTTAACTATATACTAACTCTTTCAAAATAGAACACATCTTTTTCTACAGACACTAACTTTACCAAAACACCGGAAATCTGACTCAAAATGAAATTATTCTGTCAAACAATAATTCTTCTTTTCACTTCACGAGCTCCTTCAAGTCAATCAAAGTCCACCAGGTTTCAAAACACTGACTGTTGCTGACATTATAAAAACTACATAGACTTTTATGTGTCAGTTTTACAGGTATTTGCATGCAAAACATGCAATCCACTGTTTTTACACTAAATGTCTTGGTTGGGAACTGTATGTCCACATGTACTGTTCACATTCAAAAGCATTCCAGTAAAATACTAATCAGTTTTTTTCTCCTTTACTGTTTACTACAGAAGGTACAGTATGAATACTGTTCACAGTCTGATGGAACAGAAACAGTTTGACAGTATTGCTTACAGTGAACAAAATATCCATGAAACACACACAAGAGCATTCTAAACCAAAACACAACGGCAACAAGCCCAGATAAAAAGGGGGGAAGTTACAGTAAATCCCAAATGTTTTTTTGTTGTTGTTTTTTTATTTTGTACAAATAAACTATGTTTTGGGGCAACGGCTGCAGTAGATGATTGAACAACATTCGGTTACATAGTCAATGTAGGTGGTGTCTTGTGATCAACATCTCAACCTGTCATAATAAATGTACATTCTAATCCAAAACTTGCTAAAAATATATTTCCCAAAGACATTCCAAACTCTAACCTAGCATCAGGAGATGGGGAATCAAGTTTTTGTTTATTATCAGCTGAGATATATTGTTTTAGAACTGATATCATTGCAGAAGAGGTTTTTAGACTGTATCTAAGGTTTGGAATATTGAGTTTTCCATTGTGGGATGTTGTGTGTTAACGTTGGTAAAAAATACAAAAACAATCCATCGTTTTGTTGGGAGGTATAGCTTGTCTGTTAAGAAAATGTAAGCATTGTGAAAATGTGTTCACTGACTGCCTATTGTGTGAAAACGACATGAAACGTGTGAATGGTACGGCCACACAACACCGATGTAGTGCTAACTGTGTTTAGAGTTTTGAAAATGTGACCGCTGTTTGGACAAACGCTTGGTAGCGCCTGAACAAAACTGTAAAGGGAAAGGGGTTAGCACTGAAGTACGCAACAACCCAGGTGCACTTAAGGTGGGCTGACCTTTAAGGTGGAACCGCTGTTCTTATTTAAGTGATAAACTGCTCTAAATTGAGCTTTTTTCAATGTAAATATCTCTTTTATCCGTGTAACTAATGCATGGTTAAACAGTTCATTATTAACATCCATCCTAAAACAATGCTGTTTGTTTCAAGAAAGCACAACATGTAATGTTGACATGTCAGATACAGTTTCATCTTGTTGAAATAATACATGTTTTCAAAGTCATCATAAGAACTTTAATGGTATTATTAAGTACTCATATTAGCTTGTACCCAAATGAAAGTACTTGCACGGACTTGATTAATTGACCTGCAGGAGGTATTAGTGAGACAATCTTATGACATAAAGCTCCTCAGTCCGGTCCGCAGCCCAAGGTCAGCGGAGGGCCTGCCTCCCTGGCAGAAACAAATTGTTTGATAGGGGCTTCTTTTCCATTTAATCGCAGCCACCACACACGCGCACATACCCTGATGCACACACATGCCAATGAAGGACAGAAATCTCATTAAGATCAACGAGATTGCCGAGATAAAATGTCACTCAAAAATATATCAGCCATGGCGGACTGAAACTCCGAGCCCATCAAAAAGACAGCACAGGCCCCTCAACCCGGGAGCCTGCAGACACTTTCGATTGTTCACATAACTTGTCAACAATAATAAACTAAATACATAAATGTATTGCATTGGGTGGAAATATACGGCTTGTAGACGATGGGTGATGCATATCTCTGGCAAGAAGGCAATATTACTCGACAGAATAGAGCTAAAAAAACATTACACTTCATATTTATTGGCCATGTTATATATTTTTAACATACATACATGAAAGGTGGTCTAACCATCCTTAGGAGCAGCGGGCTGCTGTGAAGCACTGGGGGTTGATGTCTTGCTCAAGGATACTTCGACATGCGACTAGGGGGTGGAACCGACTACCTCGTGGTTACAGGACAACCCCCGTACCCATGAGCTACTGGCGCTAATATAAAATGTCATCTTCCTGTACTTTTCTTACAGGTTTGAGGTCATGGTTTGTCTGGCTTCAGATGAAAGTAAATGATGCAACTCTATGTAATCTATTTCTGTGAAAAGGTTGATGATCAGCGGGACAGGGAGACGTAGAGGCTTCTTGACATCCCAGTTGACTATCAACCATCTCCTCCATGCAGTTGGTAACGTGGTAGTCAACTGTGGCACTGCAAAGTCTGCTCATCAAACGTGGTGTGAAGGTCAACACAGGACTACTCGGATTCAAATAGCCATCTGCCACATTCACAGCGGAGTAAATCCTCCTCTTGGCCTCCATTGCTCTCCAAGGCACACGGGGCATACAGGTGCAAACATGCAAAACGATAAGTCAAGTCAAAGGAATAGAAAACCTTTAGATGGTAGTTCCTGTCTTCTCCGAGTGTGTGATTCCATGTCTTGTTTCCCGTCTGTCTGTGTTGTGTTGTCTGTCTACAGGATCCACCCCTGGTTTCCGCCCACTGCCACGCCCGCTTCCGTTGGACCAGCTGTGATGAGTTTCTGGTAATCACCGGCAGTGGTTAAAGGGACCATCGGCGTTTCTCAATTCAAAGTACACAACTACAGACTTGTGTTCTTTGGGAGGACGGTCTTTCTGCGATGGGACCAGCAGCTGACTTGATGACGTCACCACATCAGCTGTTCTTGCTCCTGACTTTACTCTAATTATTCACTGTAAATATTTTTTTACAGTCAGATAAACAAAACATCCTAAAATGACATTCCTGACTCAACAACAGTCGTATTTATAAAAAGTCAACTGTCAATAGATTATTTTCTCCTCTGCTATTGTTTACAAGTACAAGTCAAGTACAAGTCTTTTATTGTCAGATGCACAGAATGACACAGGGTCAGATTGGGCACTGAAATTCTTAGGACAAGGCACCACACAACAACTACCATAGCAGAACACAGCAACACAATACAACATGACATAACATGACATACAAATAGACAAATGTGTACGCACAAGTCTCCTCTGATGCATCCTGGGTAAAGTGGGAGGATCAAGTCACATCTGGGCATTTTGACCGTGAAGAGAGAGAAGAGGACTTTGAATGTGAACATGTACCTGAGACTGATGAGGAGACACGAGTCCACGAGGACACAAGTAAAGGAAAGGACTCAAGTAGAGGAAAGGACGTACAAGTAGAGGAAAGGACACAAGTAGAGGAAAGGACGCACAAGTAAGCTGATTGAGAAACGGCGCATGTCTTTCTCTGGCGCGCTGTCAGGTCGTTCTGGTGAAACCAGTCAAGCGATCCTTTCTTCAGTAGCCGCGCTCAGGCTCGGTGGAGTTGCCCTCCCGACGCCCGATCAGCAGAGAGCGGTTGAGTTGCCCCCCCGACTCTGGAGTGAGACTTCCAGTTTTCCCCGTGATGTGATTCGTTTGTTTCTTGTTTTTTGGTTTTGTGCATCAGGTCAATAAAATCCTGACTTTAATTCTGAAGCTGCTGCGTTGCGTGCGTTTGGGTCCTCCACAACACTCACCTCCCGTAACATTAGAGCTGAGGCGGAGCAGCAGGGGAGGTGGTAATGTGTGCCTGTGTGTGTGAAAGTTAGTGAACTAACAAAAGATGCTAAATCGTCAAAGCAGTTGTTCAGTTGTCTCTGAAAGAATACAAGACATTAAACAGCCTTAAAGGTGACAAACACTAATGTGACACTCCGATGTAGCAGATCTGTTCAATAGTTATGTAATCCCTTCACAGCTCGGAGTCTTTCCTCCAGTGTGTTTTGACTTTTCTGTGTTTGCGTGTCGCTGCTGTCGCTACCTGTGTACGAGCTTCCTTCAACTTCCCTCTCCAACACTTTGCATGAGGTGTCCTGAAGTCGTCTTCTGTGTCAGCATTATAAATACTTGTGCACTCTGTCAAGTCTGAAGTTGCTGACTTTCTTTTTCTTCCTCTGCACTATTCAGTTTCTGTCACAAGGCCTTGAGTAGAAAAGTAAAGATTACAGAGTTCAGCAGGAGGACACGTCCTCGAGGACACAATTATGATGCGCTCACTAAGGAAGGCGGCGGTTAGAGAGCCGACCTCTGTCACAGTCATTAAAACAACATGCTCATTGCTGAATTCATTATTTTAAATTCATGATAAGTATATTCATTGTAGTTTGTAAAGAGTATTTTCAGATTTAATATCATACTATTTAAATGTCTGACGTATTCATGAGAGCACAAACAGACGACCCAGGACAGCGTTTAACAGAAAGACAAGCTGTGCACGCAATATATTAAACTATACATCACACTACAGTAAATGTGACTAATTACTGACATTTATGTACACCATGGACAGGAAAGGCATATAGAAGTATGACTAAACAAATGAACATACACTAGACAGTCCAGTCAGACCCCTTGTCCAACCACTTTACTCTTTCATTTTCATTTCTTCTCCCAGGAAGACACGGGGAGGAATACACTGTCACTGAGTATCAGATGCATTTAAAGAGCTTCAATCCAGGAGCACAAGACTAATTAATAACGATGGATGGGTCAAATGCAGAGAACAATTTCCCCACAAGGATCGATAAAAGTGTAAAGGTCTTTCTTCCTTTTCTAATGAATGTAAGCTGATGGTAGTGGGAAGGTCCTTAGTGATAGTATTTAGCCATACAATAAAGTTTAGAAAGAATATAGGATTTAAGTGACAACATCCAGTTTTGAAAAGTTAGCGGAATGAAGCATTTGAAACAACATCCGTTTATCAAAATAAGATGTCGACAAATCATACACTAACGTATAAAAGTAAACAAGTAAGAAAAAAGTCCTGTATATAGATTTCCCCAAGAGTTCCAGGAAATTAATAATGCAGATGTGTTCCATATATATATATATATATATATATCTGAAACCCCCTACAATAGCAATCAAACTATTTGAATGTATCAATTAGGACTTTTTTCTAGTCATTTTAAGTAAAAGTCCTAAATGTTTAAAGAAATCTGTAATTTCTTTAATATTTGAGGTGCTTTAGATGTGTATTTCCTCAAAGTCTGAGGCAATAATGCTACACAATAAATACAATGCTTCAATCGACTCGGTGATCGGTATTATCGGATCGGCAGATATTGATTTCAGTGATCGGCACCAAAAAACCGGATCGGTGCATCTCTAATATTAACCTGTTTACAGCGTTAGATGAGAACGATGGCGATCCATCCAATAATCTGCAACACGTTTCACTCATAATCACAAATGAAAAGCTCTCATGCTGGTGAGAGGAGGAAAGTCATTGGAATACAGTTTATGGGAACCATAGATGTTTGTGCAAGATTGTTTGCCAATTAATCCACTAGATGTTGAGATATTTCACAGGATGAGTGAAAACGTTCACCTGCCGTTGGCACTAGAAGAAAAGATTCATCTCCATAGGACCACGAATGTGACAAAAAGCGGGGCGAACATCGACAGACTCACCAATCGCCATCGCTGTGCCTAAAAACGATGGCCGCTAATGAACATTTTTGTGATGAGCCCTTTTGTCACAGCATCTCTTCTAAAAACAACCGAAACAAGCAGAATTTACATTTGGGGAAATATGGTTTAAATGTTTTGTATTGCATAGTTGCGTCTATTATTTGCACCAATAGAAGTGTATTATTATATGTGAGTTAATATCAAATATACAGTTATGTACAGCACCAGTAATGTATCTTCTATATTTGACTATTTCGCTTATCAAAATGCAGATACATTGTTTTCATAAGGATAACTTTGTTCTGAGAGCACAGAGGTAATATTCATATTTTTAATGACATTGTTTTATAAGATCTACTGTCAGGTAAGAAATAGCACAACAAAGCAAAGCAAAGAAAAACCCTATCTATGATGTTTACCTGTCAATAATCATGAATAAAATATGCCGGGTTCACTGGAGTTGCCGTTTCAACCAATTACTGTCCAAGTCTTCTGGGAATCGATTTAGATGCCGAAATTACCTCAGTGCTCAAAACCATAAAAGCATTCATGGAGGCAATTAGACGGTCCTCTGTTGTGTGTCTAGAACATAAATATTGCACAGTCTTTCCTCGTGGGACTAAACAAAACAGTGCATTTCTTGATAAATGAATGCAGAAAAAGCCATTTGTATAAAGCTTCAGGGAAATATGACTCTGACAGCTTTCTATTTTTATCAAGCGCTATGTGTTTTATTTTTCTTCTCTAAACCATTTTTCAAGCTGTCAGATGGAACATAAAAGAAGAGGGAAGAAACACAGCTAAATCCATCTCTCCGGCACTTCAGATGGCTACGTGTATCCCGGCCTCTTATCAATACAGTTATCCCTCTCCAGCCGTTGCCGTGTGCGGACCGCTCCCCGTTCACGCCGGCCCGCTCCTCTCGATTCATGGCCACGCGTTCGTTACTCAGTGGTAAAACATCACGTGAAACACAAATTCCTTTGCTGAAAGGTGATGTGTGATCCTGATGCATGATACTGACAATTTGACAATGCTGTATTACCGGTGTTACCGTAGCATGTGTTTTGACAAGATTGGCGAGCACATGATCACAGCACAGCGCGGTGATGACAAGCCCATGGAGGTCCTGACTGATGGATACGTCCCCGCACTCTGCAGAGTTCATTACGGCAGAAAATGCACAGCCGTCCGCCACCCTGTTCTCAGCTGTGGACGTTGTCGTCTCTGCTTGTCTGACAATCTCAGATCAATACTCCATCAAAGGCTTTTCAGCCTTCAGCTGATCTGTAGCCAAGAAACTGAGCCTTGGACTACGCGCCGCCATCGACGGCCGAGGCGGCCTGTTGCAGGAGATGAGAGCGAAAGGGAGAGCCGCTGACCGTGTGTACAGTGCAGCTTCGCACACACACACACACACGCACACACACACACACACACACACACACGCACACAGCGGGCGGCATGAGTCATTTGTAATAAGTGGGAGACGGTGCGGCGGGAGAGCCACAAACTGACAAGATGGAGGACACCGGTTCTTCCGTTCCATCAGAACGCTGCGCCCAGATCACTGTTATGATGACATCATTAAAATGCCAGACTGGTGAGAGAAGAAGAATTATGGAGCGCTGTGTGAGGATCCTATACTGAAACAACTTTAGTTTCAACACCAGAAGATCATTGATTTGGTTCAGTCAGGGTTATGAATATATATATATATATATATATATATATATATATATATATATATATATATATATATATACACACACACAGCTTAATTGGAATACTGATAGTGACATTTCAAAATTAAATTAAAGCACACACTAAGCTATCAATACACTGTTCTTTATGTTTCCATTTGTTAAGGCGTCACTCTTGCAGTAATTATAAATGGTGAAAGATGAGAAAGACAAGACAATATCAAATTGAGATATGAGGTAATGATATGCAGTGAGACTCAATTTGTATGACCTGGGCCATCTGGATATTCTATTAGGGAAACTGTTTGGAGCACTTATAGGATCAGTTTCAGTTTTGAGGTTATGGTGAATTAGATTATGGAGCACACGTTTGGTCATTGATGCACTCTGCTCTGTGAGGCTTGGTAACATAACTGGTGATGTTAGACTAAATCTCTGGTCTGGGTACAGAACTAAACTCAGAGTCCACAGTCATCCTGTAGTTGTCAGTGCACAGCGATGCTTTGGTCTAATCGCTGCCAGCCAAACATTCGCTCTATCCTCCCTCTTTGTGAATTGTTTGATCAGTTAGTCTGCGTGGTCACTGCCATGATGATGAGCTATTGGTGAAGTCACAGAGAAACTTTCATATTTCAAACAGTCTGTGGTCAAGATCAGAGTGATGGACTGAAAGACCAACCGACTGGAGAAACAAAAGGTGGGAATACTCAAATACTTTTGTAAATACCCACGTTTTAACTCAGATTGATGAAGCCCATAGTAACTTCAGCTTATCTTGAGAATACTTTTAAAAACTAAACTAAGGAATATGGATTTTGGTCCATAGAAACATCGTAGCCTTGACGGATGTGAGTCTATCCTTTTTCATCTGCGCCACAACCAGCAAACTTTACATCTCATAATTCACTGTCTGCTCAGAGAAAGTCTCCTCGGAAAGCTTTTTTCCATCAGAAAAGACTATTAAAGAATATTTTTTTGAGGGGCTGGTTCCCGATAGAAAAAGGCTATGATGGCAGAGATCAGTCTTGTGAAACAAAGAAGGGAGATAATATAAATTGGAGAACCTGAAGCTCTATGGGCGTTACGGACGGGGCAACGGACGTCTTTTTTTCGTCAGGGAGGGAGAGAGGAAACTGGGCGATGGAGAGAGATTGGTTTGTCAGGTCGGACTCAGAGGGTTTAGAGAGTGTGTGTTAGTGAGAGGAGCAGGTCCCTCCCGAACCGGAGAGAGGGACAGATAATCAAGCCAGAGTTGATGTGGGACTTTGTGTAGGGGCAAAGGAGAATAGAAACTCTTTAATAGATTAGCAGCACTCAAGTACTGGAACGGCCACCAGGGACGCTCAGAGTTGAGCCATTGTCACACCTTGAATTCCCCATCCTCTTTACACCTCCATACAACTACTGCTTCACATTCTGCTTCTCCCTCTGAAATTAGGAATACATTCTCATCTACATAACTAACATGCAGGACAAGGAGAAGAGAGGGAGGGGGGAAAAGAGTGACAGAAGGCTTGGAGGGAGATGAATGTTGATGTCATTTAGCTTTAAATTGACGGAGGGAACCACATAATGCCCGCAAGGGAGCAAAATAATTTACTCTCCAAACCACAGAAATGCATTCAAATAAAGTCCTATGCACACATATTCAGATCAAATCACTGTTGAAAATAAAGCACATTTAGAATGCAATTTTTTCCTCAGTGGTGTAATGCATATCACTCCCTATGGTAATTCAAAAGAAGATAGCTCAGTTAAGAAGGCTCAGGAAAATCAATGATGCCTTACTGCTGGAAAGAGACCAGATGCATATAGATGAGTGAGTTTCTCACTGGATTGGAGCATTTTTATCTACTGGCCATACAGACTTCGATCAGGCGGCATTGGTACGTTCAGAATGCAAATCTTTACACGTCCAATCACTTATCATTCAGCATGCCATCTTTCAGTCGCAAATGTCACAGGCTTATCATCTCATCATTTTCAGTTTGGACCCTGCGACTGCCCGACACCAAACACCTCGTCATTAAAGGAAAATAAAGCTTGATCAGGTGGGCTTATTGCTCCACTGAACCAAATGGCCTCATGTACATACACATCCATAAGAGCCAGGGAGCTGACTGCTTTCTCCTAACTCAACAATAGCCCAGAGTTAATTGCACGGCAGGCAGCCTGAGACACCTTAGACATTCAAGGCTTTCTCAGTCTGATAGGCTGATAATGAGGCATTGTGGGACAGCGGGTCACCTGGTGAGGTGTTGGACCGACTGCTCTCCTGCTAACAAAGGCAGAGCGAGGGGGAAAGGTAGAGCCAAAGACAATATTGGGCCAAGCGGCCGCCATCATGCTACAAATTACCTGCCAGTTTTTGTGTACCCTCTCAGTTGAATCGTTATCCATCTCCCGGATCAATCTCTGCTTTCTCTCCACCCGCTGACTACTGTTGGCACCCCACCATCCCTCAATCCCAACTTTTTGTACTCGCCTTTTCCAAATCCACCAAAAGACACCCACGTTAGCAATTAGCCGTGATCCGGTTGTTATTTGCAGCGGCGTGCCGGCTCGCTGCGACTCGGCCGCACGACGGTTGCAGTTCTGCAAATAATGTAACTGTCACTTATTGTAAGTCACTTCGGATAAAAGTGTCGGCTAAATGATGAATGTGATAATGCTATGTAATAATAGGAACTGTATGCAGGGTAAAAGTGATGAATGTTCCCACGAAGAAGTTCAGGAATGAGTATATGTTGCATAGGCTCCATTTTCATGATGGGGTTTGGTGATTTTCTTTTTTTATTGCCGTCATTTCTTTCGCCGACAGCTTTTTTTTTATTTTTGTGAAGGTGACTGTCGGTGGGGGAGGAGCACTAGAGTGTGTGTCAGTTCCAATCTACTGCAAGTTATGTGTCAAGGTTGACTGAGGTGTATTTTTGTTCTTCTGGACAGTTGTTGGCAGATGGTGGAATCTTGTTTTTTTATGATTTAACTACAGTAATAACAAAAAGTTTGGCTCTGCTCCCAATAAAAGTCCCAGTAAGCAAAGTCAGCGAGCAAGCATGCACAATACCAACGCCCTAAAAACTCTCTCACCTCTATGGAACAGAGCCATTTTCCCTTCACGCTGTCAATTACTTGCTTTTTATTTAAGTGAAAATGTCTGCTGTAAAAAACATAAAAGCCCTGTTGGAAACATTTACTACATCGTGAAATAAAAGGGCATGTGATGTGATATAAGTTGTTTTTATTGTGCCCAACCCTGAGATGTACTTATCCAGGCTGTGTGTGTGTGTGTGTGTGTGTTTGCATGTGAGAGCAGAGAGCAGAGCAGAACAGCAGCCCAGATCCATCCCTCTCTCCCTTCACAGCAGGAACTCGGGCGTTAATTACCTCTGACATGCACACAAATGAGTCTGTAATACAAACAGAGACTTAGCCATGAGAAATATCTTAATTTATACCCCATCATGTCCAATTACGCAAGATATATCACCTATGCTAGGTCTAACTTGTCTGCATGGAGTTGGCAGAGGGAAGATAAACATAAATTACCAAAAACACGACAGTAATAACTGAGTCGTTTTCCAGCGGCACTTCAATCCATCCCTAAAATGAGGATCAAATGAGTTCCTGTCTGCGAGTCATTGACATTATGCATGACCCACTGATGTTACAGTTATGTTGATGTTGCCACGATGACTCCCCAGTGACTTTCAAAACAAATGAAATTCAGTGTCCTCTGACAAGAGCTATATAACATGGTTGTAACCGTCTATGGATGAGGATAAGATGATGCTTGTGATTAAGTGTTACTATGAGATAGCAGGTCAGAGAGCTTCACCTGCGCTAATGTGAAATTCTGAAATGCAACTTAACTTAACACAACTTGCAAGTCGCTAAAAATATAAATTATCAATGTAAAGTCAATCCATTCAATTCAATCACTTTTTTTTCAATATTGTTTTCTCTTACGAGACAAAGTGTACAGTACAGCACAGCCCTCTGCCAAGGTGTTGTATTGAGTCGTATTAGATGCTGTTAAGAAGGGATATTCGGTTAAAAAGTGTATATATAAAAGAAAAACACACATACTTAAGTGTAGGGGCCATCATATTACTGCATACCATGTTAAAGCTTTAACAACACTTGATTGGGATCTAATTGTTTACAATAATTAATGTCACAAATGTACTAACTCACTGTCAAAAAGAAAAAAAGAAAATACTACAATGTTATTGAACATGGAAATAAGAGATATTTATGACATTACATGTAAGTCTGGCAATGCTTTACTGTGGTTAATTTGAAGTAGACTCAACACAAATGCTGATGCATCTCTTTGCCTGTAGTAGTTTTCTATTTCGATTTGAGAAGACAATTAAAGAGAAAAGGCTCACTCCTAAAAGTTATTGACAATAGACTTTCAAACTGAAAACTGCCCCCCCACACACACACACACACACACACCCTGACACACAACAGAAACAGCAACCACTGTGTGGAGGCAGCCCTCTCTTTGGCTAAGGTTGATAACCACTGAAAGGAAATGATAAAACCCTGAAAAGATGCAACAGACATTGAACAAAGCAGTGGCTGAGTTTAGCTGTTTTCTTCTCTCTTGATCAGACGCCAATGTCTAGTATAACATTGAACAAAGTGGAAACTCTATTGCAGCAGTTAGAGGAACAATGGGATTGTGGTGGCGTGGTTAGGGTTGCACGGTGTGGTGGCAAAGATCGTCCTGGAGCAGTTCCTGGTGGGGCTGCCGGCCAGAACTTTGGCATCGGTTCGCTGCCACAGCCCTACGTCGGTGGAGACCGCCATCGCCCTGGCGGAAGACCACCTGGTCAGGGTGGACAGTGGTCGCACACCGGCATCTGCCCGGCTGACGCCAGTCCTGCACATGAGGGCATAAACTGCAGATCCAAGCGCGGCCTGTACCTTCCCCGCGGTTGACACCCCCACCCCAGATCCCAGATCCACTGGCCCTAGCAAACGCCAGCACCCTTCCCAACATACAGGGGGTCCTTCAAACACCAGGACTGGAGTGTTGGAGGTGCGGGCAGCCAGGACACTTACAGAGAGAGTGTCCCCTAATGGAAGTGGGCCAGGTGATTCAGGTCGCCGGCGGACCCCACGCACCGCGTTCCGGTAAAAATCGCCGAGGGGTACGCGTCAGGCAATAGTGGATTCTGTGTGTGATCCACCAGAGCCTGGTTCGCTGGTTTGACCCGGGGCATTGGTGGAGGCATTGTGGGTGAAAATTGTTCACGAGTATCCTAAAGCATCAGTGGAAATTAGACACATGTAGAAAAAGCATAACCTAAAGGTTGCATTTAGTTCCCGCCTTAAGCACCAATCTTGGTAACTGATTGGCCGGGGTTTGATACGTTTATGGGGAAGGCTGCCAGGCATACCACTGTGCTCAGCGGTTGTCTGACATTGCGGACGAGGATCCTGAATTCCACTCCATGGAAGACTTTCCACTCAAGCAGCCTCCGGATGATACTCTATGCTTTGCCATTGACCATGTGATAAGATTTGATGGTCAGTTGGTGCACACTGACATATCCACACTTTTCATTGATTAGGGACAGGCTGTATCGAGTGAGTCGTGACACTCAGGGCAGGAGAACAACCAATTGCTGGTGCCGAAGAAGTGCTTGTGGATTAGGCAACGCGACATCCAGAGGCGGTGTCGTTGTGCAATATTTCTGCAAAGAGAGCTGTTTCAGGTCATCTCCCGAGTTGGAACCCCGAAAGAGATTCGGTCTGACCCGGGCACTTTGTTCACGTCATGAACACTGAGAGAACGTTACGGGTGACTGGACAATCACTCTTTTGGGACCGGTGTGTACCACCCACGGACCGGCGGTCTGCTGCAGCGTCTGAATAAGACTTCGAAGTCCATGATCCGTAAATGTATTGCTGAAGATGAACGTAATTGGGATAGATGTCTTGATTCTCAGTTGTTTGTAGTGTGGGAGGGTCCCCCAGGCCTCCATGGGATTTTCTCCCTTTGAACTGTTGTTAGGCAGGACTCCGCGGGGGTTGCTCGACCTGATTAAAGAAAACTGTGCGGAAGCTACTAGCATCAGTACAAGTCAGATCCAATACTGTACAGTACAATATGGCAGCACAAAGATCAAGGAGGGTGCGTGAGAGAAAAGAACAGACGTTGAAAAGCCTGCTGTCCAATATGAGGCTTAAAAAGGGGGAGGAGTCCAGAGAGGCTATCGAGGCGTCGGGTGGGGGTCGCCTTACAAATGCATTATTCTGCTACAAACAAATGTAATGTTTTCTTGAAAAATCTCAGGTCCGCAGCTGCAACACAGCACTTGTATTTTTCTTTAAACATATTCAGAAGCCGTATAGCTCAACGTCTGTGCCAGGACCATGGGCATGTAGCCAAAATATTATGTACATAAGTGCATAAGCGACCACATGACTCAAGTCTTTTCCTTCAGATGAAATTGTGATGAAATAAAATAAAAATTCAAAGACTGACGTCATTGCAAGTACAATCTGAACTTGATGTGAGGAAGTTATCAGACATCCCAAGTTGAAGTGGGGAAAAAACAAGTCAGTCAATGTCAACAAGTATCAACAAGTAGGTGGACAGGGCAAGGATGGAGAGAGTAGAAAACAGCATGTATGGGGGAGTAGGATGGTGTCTGTGCAAAGCTCAAGGGGATGCAGGCCATGAAGGGAAAGAGAAAGAGAGAGAGATGATGAGCAATGGAGGAAAGAAAAGAGTGGAGGAGTAAACAGAGGATGGAGAGGGCATGCCAAGAGACTCAGGCTTTGGCTGCCTTTGTTATCTGTTTGCACAGAAATGTCAAAGCGCCGTGACATCCGCCTTCCTAGAGCTGCCCAACTGCTACCGTGTAACACACACCGCGCCACCACACATCACACACACACGCCCACGTACATAGACATATTGTCGAGCGTGCCACACACACACTTACGTACACAGCATACGGTAAGTACATCTATATCCATATATGCATTATTTACCTAGCTGGGTCGAATGTTTGAATGAAGACAGAATAGAGCCAGAGCATCACTGAGAAAGAATACCCATTTATTTGCATAATAATACAAATACACATCACAAATGCATAAATAAGAATATCTCATGGTGCCTTTAGTTGTGCCTCTTAGACCTTTGGAGACGAGGGTATTCACAGACTAATTCCACCGATCTAGCCGTGCGGAAAAAGAAACACAACTTGAAATATACAACAATAGCTGAAAAAAATAAATCCACATAGGGATTTGTAAAACCAAAAAGTACGTTGTATTTCTTTGTCTTTGGGCGGTTTAAAGAGGAGCTTTTGTTTTCCTCTGGTGTGCAACACTTACAGGTCTCACTGCTTTGCAAAGCCAGCAGCTGTTCTCAGTGAAAAAGGTTTTAAAAACCGTACTGTACACTAGCCGGTGAATATTAGTGGAGCATGTAGCAGCTAAAGAGCCAAACGCATTCCCTCGGGAGATGGTGGAGAGCACGGCCGGGCGACGGCGCTAAAGAGAGTGAGCGGGGGCTTACATCCGTCAGGCGGACGCAATCATGACCCCGGAGGAGTGACCTGCTCACTGCTCACAGTGAATATGAAACTTTTCCATATCAACTACAAGATTAACTCGCTGAAAAGGCAAGTGTGAAAGGTTGTTATGAGGAGATGTACTGATCAATCCAAACAGTCCTTTTGAAATCTATTACTGCCGATCAGGACACGTCTGGGGAACTGACAGGTTGTTAAATATAATTTGAATAATTAGCAGAGAGACAGTCAGATCATTGAAGCAGAGCAGACATATTGGCCATGTAAACTGAGATTTGCCGGCAGATGAAGGAAACACATATTTCAAAATGCACGCTTCATTGTATCTCTGAGCTCAATCAGATCTGGCATCCATGACAACTAAAGTACCAAGAGGCTGTCGTATAATCACACCATAATGACAAAGCATCCCAACTTCAGTTCACTATGTTTGGCTCGCCTTGGTTTATTCATCCAGGCCATAATCCACTCAGGAAAGCATTTACAGAGGATATATAAGACCTCTACAAAAATAAAGAATACAGCATCAAATAATTACAAATAAAACAACACTAAATGATATTGCATCAAGCAAGAAGGTCTATCGTAACATGTTTTTTGTATTTGTATGTATGGTGCTGCGCTTACGTAACTCAGAGTTAACGTGTCTGCTAAACAGAGTGCTGATTCAGGTGTTTTGTGAGGTCTGTATTGTATTGTGTATTTTTTTCCGTGACAATTAGATTCCACATTCTTCGTTAGTTCAGACACTTTTAAGTGTATTATTCTAACAAGATCCATCTGTGCCAGTGTGTCAGCCTGTTACCTGCATAGCCAGTAATGTCACGTTACCTAATGCATAGCATCGCATAAGCAATGCCTGAATTATGAATTCACAACACAAGTTCAGCGTGAAGTTGACAACCGCTCTAAACGTCTCTATGGGAAGATGTGTGTGTGTGTGTGTGTGTGTGTGTGTGTGTGTGTGTGTGTGTGTGTGTGTGTGTGTGTGTGTGTGTGTGTGTGTGTGTGTGTGTATGTGTGTGTGTCTCTTTCCTCTGCCAGTCTGTTGACTGATCCCTCTTATCTGTGAAGCTCTGCTGGTGATTACAGCTTTTTTCTGTCGGCTTTTTGTGCTAATGATGTGAGAACAAACATCATTTTTTGTTTGTTTGACTCTCTTGTTTGACTGTCTGTGCTTTCTAACTCCAACCATCTGACAAGGATCCCCGTGCGAGATGTTTCTCCAAACAATCTGTGCGCTGCAGCATGTTTGCCCTTAAGACACTTGACAGGTCGACCTGCGGGGCTCTTTTCTTCGTGAATCAGAGGAACCAGTTCAAGGTGAACAGCAGGAACACACAGGGAGAGCAACCCGCTTTTGCTAATTTTGTCATTAGCGCCGTGTGATGCGACCGTGGCACTGTGTGACTGTGAGGGACTCGGAGCAATACGTGTCAGTGGTTGTGGTGGTAAAGGCCTTTGCTGTGGCAAATAAATGACACAAAAAAGAGAAATACTCGGCCGAAGATATTTTGCCTCACAGCTATTTTTACCGGCATCAATTAGGTTAGGTTAGGTTACTTTATTAGTACCCGTAGGTAGACTTGTTTTGCAGTATCAAATGTGAAACAGATGCTGCACTTTTTCAATAAAAAGATTCAAATAGATTTGTGAAGGCAGTGGAACAACTACTTGGATCATATTGACTCCTTCATTGATTGCCAATCTGTCTGAGGTCAATTGTTTTACAGCCTAAGCTGTACAAAAATGTTCAGAGCTAAATGCTCTCAGAGAATTTAAGTACACTCTGGTAACAAGTTATATTTTGTATTTGTCTAGGCTTTTATTTTGAAAGGTAAGAACAAATAATTATAGTCTGCTCTGGCTTCATGAATGGTTGTTGAAAGAAGTAATTCTGCTACCTCTGGTTCAGACTAGGGAGCCGCCATGGTTTGTACAGTACAGCGTATCTTTGAAATAGATTTTGTTTGACGCCTCATCACCGTGTCGTTTTGGTGCTGTGAGTACAACTCACGATAAAAACAGCAGTTTGCAAAAACATATTGACGTGTTAATCTTCTCTTTCTTTCTTCTAAAAGCAGTGCAGTCCGTCTGGGATGAACAGAGCAGGTTGAACTCGTATCATTACCAGTGAATGAGTTGTATGTGTTGCAGGTGTTGCAGGGGTGAACGTGTACATCCAGATCTATTGTCCAGTGGAGGAATGAATTCAGCCGCAAGAGCCAAAGTGAACCTTGCAGTGAAAACCTAGCAGAGCGCGGATGTTTCCACTCCGCCTGGTGTCATATATAACCAGTGGATGGTGGATGACACTCATTCACAACACAGCTCCGGAATATCTGTTAATTAAAGCACGCTGCTTTGATGTCTGACACGCATACACACGCAATAAACTTCTATAGCTGTCGGTGAACAAAGCAGGAACTTTTTTTCTGAAATAGAAACGCTGTACATTCAAGCAGAAAGTATTAATACCGTGGCCCAGTTGGGCACGACTGTCACAGCACCATCAGCTCACAGAGCCGAGAAAAGAAGCCACTGGGACAACGTGACAGACGCAGCCGAGAGGATGTGGACGTGCACAGCAGAAGCCAAAAGGTGGAGAGTCTTCTCAGGTGCTCCGCCGGCTTTGCCTCAACATCAGTCATTCTCAGACACTCGACCATGAGCTGAGCCTCATCCTACAGTCCACGAAGTCACCATCTGTTTCTACATCGCGATCCTCAGAACCAGATAACCGTCACAAAACTCAATCGATGCTACAAAGGCTATTTTGCTTTTCAAATTTCTCTAAATGCCCGGAAATCTTTGTGAAACGAAGAAGGAAGTGATCATATTCGGTGTTGCTCTAAATTGTGTGATGGACGGGAAGAATTTTAGAATCAAATTGCGCTCATTGATGCCTAAGCTTATTTTATTAATGCAGAAAAGGCATTTGACTCAAGCCTGTTGTATTGTTGACCATATTTAAAAAGCCAGTATTAAGGTAAGGGGGGAAAGCTCCAGAAACAAGTGTGAATTATGGTTGTTTAAACCATTTGTATATCCTGCACTGGAAATGTGTAGCTAACGTCCTGCTCCAGTGGGGCGCTTTGAGTTACATTCTGTAGCCAAATTATGATTATTATGATTATTATGATTATTGTTATTAAGTAATTAAAATGTATAATCCTGTAAAGCTACAACACATTCCATATTACAATGCAGTGACATCAGTGACATCACACATTTGTCTCACTACTGGCTTCAGACTCCAGGGTCCGGTCCGCCTCTTTGTGAGAGCGTCAGGTCCATCTGAACACACAGGGAGGTGTGTGTGTGTGTGTGTGTGTGTGTGTATAATACACTTAAATGCAGCTCCACGAATGGGAACCATTACCGTCGTAATTTAAACCATCAAGCTACATCATTTTTAAGCAGAGAGGCGAAAGGTGAAGAAGCGTATTGACAGCTCTTGTGAGCGCAGCATCTTCAAGTCGTTCTCATTTTGTAAGATGTATAAACCGTCTCCGTGAAAAGGAAAGAGATACATGTGTTGCTTTCAGCCCCCTCACGGCAACATAAATTGTGAAAAAGTTTTGAGGAAATGTCCTACATTTCCAAAAGGTATAAAATGTAGTCACATTTCTGGGTTGACACAGCCTTCAAAATTAGCCCCTCTTCGACTCACCGAGCGAGCGAGCGAGAGAGGTAGAGTGAGAGAGAGTGAGAGAGAGAGTGAGCAGCGGGGCTCGAGAGCAAGCTGGAAGGAAGAGAGTGAGAACAAAGCTGTGAGAAGAAGAATACCAATGTATTTCCGGATGGCTTCATGGCGATTACTTTCTGAAGCACAAATAAACACATCCACACCTCCTCCCGACCGGCGGGGAGGTGCCGGATTGTGATTGAATGCAGCCCAAGGCCCGCTTCATCCTGCTGGGGCCTGTCTCCGACCCCGTGCTCGTAGAACCGAGGGACCGGCAGGGGAACCATACGCGCTGAGGCACAGGCGTTCTACCTGGGCCTCAGAGCGCACCACACGCTGACGATTGGCCGGGGGTGATTCCTGCATGACGTGCCTTTCAGACAAAACGTTGTCACATTTAATAAGTATTTGGTGACATGTGATACGTTAGTGTTTTCTTTTTTTTTTTCCACCCACACACAGATGTAGGCATCATGGAAACGACCACACCTAGCCGGAGAGCAGACGGCTCACGCGTCCCAGCAGTCACACTGTGCGTGTGATATTGCTCTCCAACTGGATCCGATGAAAGCCCGTCTCTCTCTCACGGTTATTGAGCGTAACAATGTCACCTACCTTTAGGGGATCCCTCCAGCACCTCTCCGTTGTAGCGCCGCTCTCTGAAGATGGGCCGGTTGTCATTTTGGTCAATGACAGTGATCAGGAGAACGGCCGGCCCCTCCACCAGGTTTCCAGCAAAGTCTGTGGTTGAAACTTCCAGCTGTGTGGATACAAAGATAAATGGAGTTCAATGTCAGAGCGGAAGATGACGTTCTGGGTGTAACTCTTATTTACAGCGATCGTCATAAAACTGGAGCTGGGAGACGTTCCACAGAGCTCTTCTGCTTCCTGCTACTTAGTTGTCCTCATAAAAGAAAGCCACAGTTCAAAATAGATTCAATCTTCTCTTCCTGCATCTCCCTCCGCGCGAGACAATGACGCTTAAAAGCTGAATTATTAACACGTCTTAAGACAGATTGTTGCAATTATTTTATCTTTGCTGTAAGTGGTGGGCAATTTCCCCCAGATTGCAATGATTAAATTATTTGTTCCTTTATGGGTGTAAAGTGTCGGAGCTTTTAGTCTATAGCACTTCAACCGTTGCTGTTCAATTCCAACGGGGGTAGTTTTAATACTGGCTGTGCAATACCTCACCCTTAAACATCCATGAACAGTTTCTCTCCATTTGCATTCCATATTTTCTCTGACAATTTATTTCATTCCCTCAAAACCTTTTCTAATCGTGTCCTTGCATTTATAAGGCTCTCGACATTCCTATACAGGCACTTAAAGATAGACGGATAAAACCTTCAGTCGAGCCGGTTAGGATTACTCATCCCTCTCATCTCCCTCATCTCCTCCTCCTCCTCCTCCTGCTCCTCACTACCTCCATTGATCCACATCACATATTTATACATTCGGCTTCTCCTTACTCTGCACTTTTGCTCGTCAAACCCTCGGTTCACCTCGGGACCTTGCCAGCTTAACACAGTACCGTCAAATATATGCACAATCGTCAAATATATGCACAACTATCAAATATATGCACACTCGTCAAATATATGCACAATATCAAGTCGGCAAACAAGCAGCTTTCAATCCAGCGTGAGGCGACCCTGTTTAGTCAGCCTACCTAAACACTGAATAGACTAAAGCCTGCTGGATAGATCGTTAAGATCACTATGTAGTTGAAGAATATAGAGATACAAGACACTCTGAATCAACTGTATGTGTAAGTGTATTGTTCATCTCTTTTGAACTCCCTTGTCGTGGCTCTGGTCTCTTGCGGCTGGTAGCTGGTCAGAAGTCAAACCCGATGTTCACGATACATAACAATGGAAAGAATAAATATAACTTGGCTCCATGCTAAAGTGAGGCTCGTTGCTGACTAATACTTGCAGGATGTTTACATCAATACAAGTAGACATTAAAAAATGTTGACATTTTCTTTTCTTCAGTTTTCCCTTTTTCCCGTAATCAACATATTTTATGCAGAAGTAGAAACAATAATGGTCTTATTCTTGTCAAAATTATATTAGTTTTAGAATAAATGTTATCTAAACAAAAATAACGTGAGCATACGAGCCGATCTCTGTCGGCTGCGTCTGTCTCCTTCTCAAAAAGCATGAGGATGAGAGTTAAGGGGCTACATGGAGCCTTGTTAAGAAGTACCGTCAAATGAATAGGGATGGCTATAACAATGCATAACAAATGAAACCATCATTGAGATGGCTGTTTGGCTTCATCTTGTGTATTAAGACAGTCTCCTCTGTTGACTGCAATTATACAGAATGTGATGATGATTTTGAGGCGCGATAACCAGCACATTCAGGCAGAATCATTTAATGGAGGCTACAGAACAAAGCCAGACAATGCAGATGAAAACACACCTCACAATGCTAATGGCTCGACGCATTACAGCCTGTTTGTTGCACGGCTAAGTGTCTCTAGACTGGGATCACTTTAGGTTTCATCTGAGCATGTGTGCTATGAGAAATGCTCTGAGCAGATGAGGCTGTGCCCCTATGAAGTCAGTGATCTGTATCCTATAGAGACACCAAATGTAAAGACATTACCTCAACTCTAATCTTAATCTGTGGCTAAAGAGATCACTTCACTTCCTTTATTAGTGCTGGAGAGATTCATCAGAGGACGAGAGGGGAAGCGAGAGAGGTTCCTCCTTTATCTGTGCTATTGCATTACTAGCCTCTCCTCTTCCTCTCAGTAATGCATGACATCACGCAACCTCTCTTTCACACGGGTGGGTCATGGCGCTCCTCTCCCTCTCTCCTGCTCCTTTGTCTTGCCCTTTCTCTTGTCCCTCTATCTGTTCGTTACCACAAAGCCTGGAGCACACAGCGTAATGCCAGTAATGCCAATAATGGCACACATGCAGCTGAATAAGTGTTTCAGGTGGAAGGAGTGTAATGGTTTCATATATCATCTCGTCCTCCTCCTCTCTCTTGAGAGTATACCTTGGGAGGCTATTCATGAGGGGGACCATTTCCCCCTCTGTCTGCATCCTGCAGAACTGCTGACTCTCAACTAATGGTGCTCTCAGCCCAACACTTATTTCCAGCCAATCCCCAGCTCTCACACACGCACTCGGACTAAGAGGAATCTTATGAAGCTGAAACAAGCGCACAGGGATCTGCAAAACAACGACGGCAAACCCATGTGTGCATGACTTCCCCCACTCGGACTGACGGGAACACTTTAAAACACGCACGCCGTCTAGCTTGTTCCTCTCAGCACGCCTGAGCTGTAATGAGGACATTAGCTGTGAGGTGCCGAGCATCAGATCTTATGAATGGGGAATCACACCAGCAACACGGCAATAACCTGTTTGGCAGAAGGAGGGAATCCATAATTAAACACATATCGTCTCGCAAAGAAAATGTGTGGTCTTTCAAACAAAGCTAACCGTGAACAGCTTGGGATTTACATGATTTTCTTTGAGCTATGCGGTATATGACATGCAAATGTCTTAGCTGCGTCTCCCACTCCACGTTTCACCGGGGTTTGAGTTTAACATACAGATGTTACACGAATGGAAGAGCATCGTGTGCAGACGGCTTTCCATTAAAAGTGAATTATTCGGCCCGTTAAAGTCGGTTCAAGAAAAAAGCTAATTTCAAAAAGTGCCATTTCGGCCTGGAAAGAGTTTGTTCAGTGAAATAATGTTTCATAATGAAAATTATTTGGGCAAAATGCCATAATTCCCCAGCAGGAGGATTGTGACTTTATTTGACACGTGCACTATAAGTAAAGTGTAACTTCATACGGTCTGACTCTCTCAGAGTAAGAGTGAGGGTTCAGTCGCTTATGTTGACGTGAATGTTCAACTTTTATTTTACTACCGGCAGTTATCAATTCTGGTTGCCTTTAAGGTTGATAACGATAATAAGTGAGGCTATTTGTGTCATTTGTATAATAAAATATAATTGGATAGTAATATTATTGTATGTTTTAAATGTATACCTTTGTCAGAGATAAAAATCCCGGCCTACTCTGTGCACAACCTGGACAGTGAA